>MU189650.1:0-24857 GCA_016904865.1 Pissodes strobi | reverse complement strand
TCGCCGCAGCGATTTCAGCATGAGAAATCGTTTAGGCAAAAAGACGTCTTTGAAAATACATAGCGGCAAACACCGTCAACGCCTGCTTTGGAGTTCTTTATAGGAAGGTCTGCTAAATAAAATTTAAAATTATGTATTGTTCCCATTTAAGTGAATTAAAACAGGTAATAAAATATCTAGAAGAAATAACTTCATTTTTGAATGAATTATTTTCAAAGTTTACTATGTCAATTCAAACTAAAATATTCCATTCCTTTCTCGACAGAAAATTAAAATATGGATATATTAAATATATACAAATTTTGTTGTGTTAAGTGGTTTTATAAAGTTTAACTGCAGCATTTATAAAATTTATGTTATCAATATGTTACGCACTTAGAAGCAATAAAATTTGGCTCAAGAGGGTTGAGCCAATCTAAATTCTAATTATCTGATCTTATTAAAATCCAGGTCGGAGCATAAATCCAATCTTCGCAAAGTTATTAGATCGACACGGTCCTATTTAGTTAAATGGATTAGCGGCTGGCAGTAACACATTTGCCCAAAAGGCGTGTGTTACCCTCCAAATCTTATACCTGATGAAAATTTAATTCGATTCTAATTGTTAGGAAAGCGGTTTTCCTAGATTGAATATGAAATTACATTTTATTATGTAATTATACCGGATCGTGTGTTCGGTATTCTTGTACCCCTAGTTGAAAACGGTTGCCTACTTCCTCGATATAAGGTTCTTGCATACATGGTAATTTACTCTGAAATGAGGCAACTAATTCATAAGTGAGAGGCTTCATAACTTATGAACCAGTTGAACCATCGAGTAATTTTTTTTACATTGTAGGTCTATCCTTCTTTGGCATTTCCAGAGCATGTACCGGATTTATCGATAATGTAATACCAAGAAGTATGATTATAAATACTCATTTTATGGATTTTAAATTGCCATAAAGTTAATTCGATTTCTGATATAAAGTGTTGGACAAATACAGCGGACCGATTTTGAAAATGTGAAGAGATGCGACATTTTACAGATTTGGCGTATTGCTTCTGTCTTCTGTGTGTTCCATGGTAGATTGTCTTGTTTGGCGGATTGCGTTGTCTAGTTGAAGCCTGGTAGATGGTGTTTCTAGCGTGTCATGATGCTTGCTATCATTTTCGGTTTTGCGCAGGCTTCCCTCTTCCTTCAATACTTAGGGTTAAGGTGGATAGCGTATGGGTGTGGCAAAATGGGGGCGACTTGTTTTTCATACTTCTCCGTGTATTGCCGTTAGATGAGCTAAACAGTACAATAAATTATAAGTATCGTGAATATTGAATATGTGGTGATAATTATGCTGTGAAATCTGTCATTATTTGGTCGACTTGTGCCTGAAAATTTGCACATTGACCTGGAATATAACATCAGCATGAGAAAATGACAATATTAGACACTTAGTAATTTAAATGACTATGAGCTGGCTCGATTTGGCCTGGATTAGACTCTAAGGTTTGTTATTTTTCAATTATTTACTAGATTATCTAAGTCGTAATCCACTGCTACTGATATCTCTTCCATATAACATAATTTCTTAAACTCCTGTATCTTCTAGGAATCTCTAGTCGAAGAATGGGGAAACTTCTGCCAGTGATTGTTCGGTTGGCTGAGTCCTGTATAATGGATGGTGCTTTCCAATGTGTCCTGATTGGTCCTAGATTGCGGTCCATGCAGCATGTTCTCAAGGTAAAGTTCGGTAAAGATCTATGCACATTATTTACAATTGATTAATGCTTTTTTATACACTTCTTCTCTTCGTGATATCGCCTGTATTTACATTATTTTTTATACACTTGTTTCTATTTTAATTTTCTTATATTAGATTTCCATATCTTAAGTTTTTCTTACTTAAGGTTCACTTTATTCAATGTATATCTATGATTATGATTACGTGACAAGTTATTTCATAATGTCCTTATCTATGCATGCTTCTCCTTTAAACCCATATTACATAAACATATTTTGCTTATATATTTCTTCTATTATTTGGCCTTATGTATACTTTTCACTTTACATAAACAACTTTTGCTTATATAATTCCTCAATTATTTCATAATAATAATAATATTCTTTTTTTTAAATAATACTAATACATCCTTAGTGACTGCTCCGTTATTTTTCTGCTGTTTGGGTGCTAAAATGTATTAACTTAGTAAATTTTTATACCGGTGACTAGAGAAAAGTGCAGTGAAGAAAACTATGAAAAGCAGAAAGTGATAGTATGTCCCAGTAAGTCGCCAATATAGAAAATCCATTTTCCACATCTCTATTGCGGACTTTATTTATAATTTACAACAATTGATGGAATTCCTAGTGTTATTTGAACTTAGGATCCTTTAAAATAAACAGCATTCCTCACCAGATTAGATGAGCTGTAGTTGATTTTTATGGACTATTTAAGGCATTTATTTTTGATGTGTTTATTTATGATATTCAGTGACAAAATGCGTATATATTTTAACTGATTTTAAAAAATTCCTTCATTTAAACAGAACAGGTCAGGACCTAGATATATTTCTTGTTTTTTTTTTTAATTACTGTTATCTAGGTATTTGTAATGTTTACATCATTGTGTGTGTTAATGAATGTTAGATACCCTTAACCATTTTTATATTGCATTTGGAGTTCTTGAGTAAAATTTAAGTTATAAAAATAATGGCTGAGGTTTTTAAATGTTGCAAAAATAAATGTAATAACAACCGGATCTGTTTAGTATGTAAAAATATTTTTCATCCAAGTTGTATGAAACGCTTAAAAGGCTATACTGTGGTATCTGATAATTTTGTTTACCGTTCAGCTACGTGTCGAGAAAACTCAGAATGCCACGAAAATTAAACAATTCAAACATTAACGAATTCCCAGGCCTGTGAAGAAAACTATTCTGATATGGAAAGTGAGCTGATATATCAGGTGAAGACCAGATAATCAATTTAAGGACTCAGATGGAGGAGATTAATCTTCAGTTAATGGAATTTACTAACAGAGAGTTCAGTGAAAATGAAACACAAACACTGTTTTCTACATATGAAAAATGGACGCAAACAAACATCCTTAAAAAGTCTTAATGCAGTCAGACAAATGACATATCTGTATCAAATTGTGATGTAACAACCATGTCAACTCAAACTTACGAAGCTTAACGTAGGGAAGCAGAGGTTCAAACTGAGGATGAAACTGTTCCATCACTTGCTTTGGAATTGAATATGGCTGAGATTAAGTCAACAGTACAAATAACGCCTCATAAAAAGAATGTGATGACTAAGCATTGTGGAGTGCAAACAATGGTTACCTGTATGTCTCGCCGCAAAACTATAGATAAAACTTCAGGGTTTCCAGATCTGCCAAGTTCTGTAGCCATTGGTAAGCTGTGCAACTTGCAGGGATCATGTCAAACTTACAAACCTAGACGAATTTTAAAACTGGGTAGTAACAAAGATGTAAAAAATATTCCTTGGTTTCTGAAGTCCTGGCATAAATTGCCAGTCCTTTTATAATACAGTCAAATTTTAATAACCTAGCAGAAAAGGGACACCTTCTTACAAAAACCTTCACCAGCAGTGACTTAGTGCTTCTATTTATGGACTACCGCAGTGCTGAAGGAGATGACGTGTCCATTGAATCTCTGGAGTCCCTTATATCTCAGTACGTTAACACAAATTTGTTAATTGTTGGAGCATGTCATTCGGCGCCGTCATATAGGCTAGTGTGCGGCCACACATGAAGCTGGTAGCGGAGATGGTAGCGCAGCGGCTGACAGAGAGGATTTCGGACTCTGGCTACACATCTCGCGTATTTGAAGGCTTATTTTAATTCGTATAAACAATATACAAAATTTTAGTTGTTTATAGAAACGGTGGTGAAGCAGCACGAAAATGTCCCTCGCTAATAATTTAAATTTAATGGAAAATTCCATACTTAAATTCAGAATTTTATCTAATAAAGGGGGGGGGGGGGGGGGTGGGGTTCATGATATTTACAAGAGTAGAGAAACTCATGGAGAATTTCATCATCCAAATTGGTCGACAAACAAACACTTCACTAATTAAAGTTTCGCAATCCATTTTTTAAATATTTTGACCTCCGCATCCGCAATCTTCAACTGGAAATGACACAACTACGCGCGAAAATATCAAATAAATTTGAACGCTCCGCTACCATCTAGTCAGTACGCCTAAATCCGCTTTGCGCTCCGACGTATGTGTGTCCGCAAATGTTGACTTCCATTTAATTGAACGCTCCGCTGTCCTCCCCGCTCTCCTCTCCGATCCGCTGTCCGTCTTATGTGTGGCCGCACACTAGTCATTATACCTACGACTACAATCTTCAAATTAATAAAGGCCTGCATTCTGTGAATAAGAACTCTGTATTTATATCTCCTGATTAGTTTGGATTAAACGGAATATCAGGGTTACGTCGATCTGATGATACCAACATATCAAAGAGAAATCTCGTACATTTCATATGTACTGAGTATGTGAATGATACTACTGAATGTTTTGTTCATAGGACGTTATCTTTTGATGAGAGAATAGTAAGGCTTCTGGGCAGAGAGGACACTTGGCATCCAAGGATATCATCGTTTCCAAAAAATGCATCAAATGCATTGCGCGGACTCCTCCTGCCTGATGTAAATTTATCGGAACCTATTTCCGTTGGGAAGGTTTTGTCGCAAGACTTCTCACCGGATTTAGTAGATTAAGACCAATTTAAACCTCCAGATGACATTGTTTTGACTCTTGATACTAATAGTAATAGTAAATCTTTTTTATAGATAGGACTGAGGAAGATGAAGCTTGTTTTTATCAAAATAATAATGATGGTAATAATAATAATGTTAATAAAACAAAAGGATTAAGTGTATTTTTGTTAAATATGCAGTCTTTAAGAAACAAGACAAATGAGCTTCATCTTCTTCTTGCTGCTTGTGATTTCCCGGACATTGTATTATTGACTGAGCACTCGTTAAGGCCAACTGAATGTTTTTTGGTAACCGAGTATTTTCCTATTTCAATTTTTTGTAGACTGAATTCAATACATGGAGGAACTGCTATTTTGGCTAATCAATCACTTGAGTCTTCCTTCTGCAAGACTAATAAATTTGATGGCTTCCTTTTGGAGAGAGTTTTTGAATTTTCAGTGTGTTTTTGTGGGAACTATAATTTATACATCCTTTGCGTTTACAGGCCTCCTACTGGTGAGTTCCTGGATAGATTGGTTTCCCTGTATATCAGCTGTCTATAAATTCAAAAGTCATATTGGGAGGTGACTGTAATATTGACCACTCTAATGTTAGCTCACCACAACGTGCTAGACTTGTAAACATATTTGAATCTTATGGCATTATGCATGCTCATGCTCCTACAAGAATAACTTCTTCTTCGGCGACTACAATAGACTACTTATGTTCTAACTTAAATGATGTTATATGCTCTGTCCTGACATCTGGTATTTCTGACCATGAAGCTATTATGGCCCACATACCTTATAATATTGTGTCATCATCAAAGTGTTATCCAGTCTGTCCGTAGTCGCTGCATTGCCAAACCTGAGTTGGAAGTGAATGTAATGAATGACCATTTTTGTGAAGTAGTTGAGGAGTTGTAGAGGGGTACTTCTGATGATACAGACCCCGTTAGTTATCTTCAGAAGGTTTCAGTTCCCAATTCTTTCTTTTTTAACCCTGTGAACAGCTCTGAGATATTGGAGGTTATTGCAGGAATCCTAGGGCTACTGGATCTGATGGAATATCTGTAAGATTAATATTGTCCTTACCAGATTGCGCTTTAAATGCTTTGGTCTTCGCCATAAACAGTTCATGGCAGACTGGCAGGTTTCCTACTTGCTTGAAGGAAGCAATGATTGTTCCTCTTCATAATAATTTTAGCATTTTCGTCTCAGAATAGAATTCTATGTGATAATCAATTTGGATTTCAGGCCGGCAAAAGTACTCACGATGCAATTTTTAAGTTCTTGGGGGGGGTCTATATGCCTATAAATGCGGGGAGACAGGGGCAGCGATGTTTTGCGACCTCTCCAGGTCATTTGATTGCGTCGACCATGGTATATTGCTTTCCAAACTAAGTGTGTATGGTTTGAGAGGTGTTGCCTTACAATGAATCCTATCTAGTACAGCGCAGTCAGAAAGTTGTGGTTGCTGGGATTTCATCAAGGTCCAGAACCCTCAAATATGGAGTCCCACAAGGGTCAGTGTTGGGACCCATTTTGTTTTTCTTGTATGTTAATGACATCATTTACCTCAACCTTCATGGCCAGGTGTTATTATTTGCAGATAATACCACTATATCTTGGCATCACAAGGACCCTGTACTTTTGAGAAGTCATGTTGTTGAAGACCTGTCAAAGATAAAGGAGTGGTGTGCATCAAACAAACTTGTGTTTAATACGGGAAAAACTGTTGTTTTGGGCTTTAGATGTAATGTGCAGGGCCTTATGTTTGATGAGAATACTCCTTTGCAGAATAAGGATAGTTGTAAGTTTCCGGGAATTACCATTAATGGAAGACTGAAGTTCGAAGAACATATCCTTAACCTTGCATCTCGGTTGTCTTCGGCCTGCTTTGCGGTTAGGATCACAAAATATGAACTAGGGAAGCTTGTTGCACGTTCTATGTACTTCGCTCTAGTAGAGTCTTATATCAGATATGGTCTACCATTTTGGGGTTTAAGTAACAAAGGTTTAATGAATATTATATTTTTAATCCAAAAAAAGGCTGTTTGGTATCTTTGTTCCTCTGATTTGAGAGCACCATGTAAGCCTTTGTTTGTCTCAGAAAGAATCCTTACTCTTTTTTCCCTGTTTATCTTGGAGACTGCTGTTCTTGTATACAAGTGTGATAGATCAACTTCTGATGGGAGATATGTTACCCGTCAGATAAACGACTTTCGTCTGCCAATTCCTACTACCTCTCTTACCTGGAACTCACTAATCTATAATCATATTCCCCTCAGTATTCGAGATATTCACGATCTAAGAACATTTAAAAGAAATCTTAAACAACTTTTGTTGTAAAAAGCATATTATAGCCTAGAAGAATATTTTGGTGATTCATTTTAACCTTTTCCAAGTGCTCTGTCCTATAGGTAACACTATATTCTTATTTTGTGTGTTTTATTTTTATTAGTCTCCAGTTGACCTGTTCTTTTGTTGTTTATCCTTTTATAAAATTACAATAAAAAAAACTTAAAAATTTTGTGATTTTTTAAGGAAATTAGGGCATATTTTGTAAACTTTTAGTTTAGGAAACTTAGTACACAAGTTTTTATAACTTAGTAATAAAGTATATTTTGATTTGATTTTATTTGATTTGAGCTTCTATGGTACCAAAATTTTTGCTTAGACTTCCTTGATCGTCAGTCAGCTACTTCAGCCTATATTATATGCTCAACTTTCCAATGCCTACATTTTTTGCTGTGACTTTCTCATTTAGATAATCTGTCGTTGCAGTCTTATTTAGGCCGGAGAACACTTTACTTTATAATTCTTTCTTTGCATACACAGTTATTTTTTCCTGTATATACTCTCGATGCACAATTTCAATGGCACTTCTGTTCTACTATATATATTGTCTATTTTTATATATACAGTTCGTTAACCTCCTAAGTGTTTTTATCTATGTACATGTCTGATTAACACTCGGTTTTTTATTATGCTTATTTACTTTAAATTGCTTCTTCTGGATATGCTTTCTGTTTCACTATATACATGTTATTAGTTTCCTTATTTATATATTAACCTCCCAAGTGCCTTGTATATATAATTTTTGTATGCGCACTTGGGTTTTATATTACATTTATTGACACTTGAGACTTTGCCTCCCACCTAACTTTTGTGTTTGTCTTAGTTTCTCTTAGTTTCTGCTTAGTTTCTTATTTTACTTAAGTACTTATTCCATACATAATTATATTTTCCCTTTCCTCATCATCTTCACTAGTTTCTCCTGCTTCCTGCTCCATTGCTTCCTTTTGTTTCTCCTTACAAATCTGTTGTATTGCTCCATTTTAATATCTCACTGATTCCTGATGTTTTTTAATTATCATAATAATCTGCTGCTAATTTACTTTTGTATCTTTTCCTTGCAGATACGGACCTGTACCCAGTCGTACCATATTGCGGTTCTAATGTTGACCTTCCTCAACTAGCGGTAATCTCTTTCCTAAGCTTGCGTCCACTGATCCTAGATGGCGGCACTTGGATACATCACTCCAATGAACCTGTTACTGATACTAGGTGGCGACTTGTATTCTGCGAGGATTAATTAAATTAATGCGCGATTTGAATTTATGTTATATTGAAACTTTGAAATTATATAAGTTTTAGGGGGTATATCGACGTTGACCAATGGTTAAGTTTAATTTACACTGCGCAAAAGATTACAGGCGCCTGATTTGAATTTTTAAATTATAATTTAATTGTTTATTGAGGTAGATCATTGTTTTTGACGTAACTCATGGCACCTCCAAAAAACTATGTCAGGTGTTTTAAAAACAATAACACAGTTTATTGCGAGAAGACTTAACGACAAAAGATTAGCAATGTTTATTGGTCAGAAATGTTGCTAAGATTATATTAAATCCAAGTACTAAGCCGCGCATGCTTTCTCGATTGAGGTATATATATGATTTGTTTATAAGTATTGGTCACTGTTTTATAAATATAGTTTTTCTTAAGAGCTGCGTTGTGTTTCATTTATAGATAGTTTGGATTAGTATCACTAGATTTCCACTTAGAGTTTGAACTTGAACTTCACTGATTTCTACTTTAAAAATTATCTTTCTCAGAACTTTAGCAAATCTCTCGTAGATTCTACTTGTACTCCTCTGGATAGGCAACCTCTGAGTCTGCGAACATTGTGCTCAGAGCGAGACTCAGATTAGGGCAAGGATCTTATGATAGGATAGAACCCAAAGCGTACAATATGTACTGCCCAGGAGCGGTCTTTTAGGTGAGACACAAGGTCTAATAAGCTAAAGGTTTGGCAGCGTATTTATATCATAAAATCTGCCGAGCCTTGCATGTTTAAGGTTGAAAGTCGCTGGCGTTGCATGCTTGAGTTGTTTATAGTTTGCCTTTAATATTTATATAACAATTTCCAAGTTCAAGTTCAAACTTAGGACAGGGCGATATTTATTTAGTAGTTTATGCATTTTAGTAGTTCACATTATTGTCTTGAAATTAGTAGATAGTATTATACTAAATATACAACGTGAACTTTAATATTCTTAATCTCAGAAGGGCATTTTGTTGGTGCTCTAAAAATAATATAGATATCTAGATTATAATAATTTTTAGGCAACAATCAACCATAATGGCATAGTTTTAAGTAACTCAGGGTATCGTGGTTACCATAGGATAATTTATTTTTAATTTAATTGACTGAGTCAAAACTTTATGAACCCCTGTGGCCGTACAATAATTTTTATGGTAATAAACCGACCTATCTATCTGTTTCATCTATTACTTTTAGCACTAATGTTCGAAGATTGATTTGATTGATTGTTGAAATTTTTTCATTTACAGTTTTATTCTTTATATATATATATATTTTTTCGTGTAAAGCCTAAGCTAAAATAAGTTCCATATTATAACTTGGAGAACTTCTGTGTTGTTTAAAAGTTGGTGGCGCCTTTATATACATATACCCCTTCTACTCTCCAGCCACTAAGTTAGGACCGAATTTGAACGTTTCGAAGATAACTCGTTTAAACCTACTTATCTTTAATTGTAAATTACCTTAATTTAACTTTAATCACTTCCCTTCTTCCCTCTAATCTCAAGTAAAATTAAATAAATAGAATTAGAAGATAAAGGGCGTGGCAAAATAATTAAAGATACCTGCTAAACAAGTGTTGTTAGAAATAGGTACCTACACGCTCTCAAAATGTAAATAATGATTTGCGAGAACAAAGTAAGATGTGAACTTTAAAACATTATTTATATTATTTATTCCTCTTGTTGGTTAGATTTCGAATACATGATATTTTAGGTGCCATCTTTTATAATAAGGGAAATAAATTATAATGATGTGTTGCCTAGAGTATTCTAACTGACTTAAATAATCCTCTATACGATGTAAAGATTTAATTAATGATATGTTTCGTCCACTCTTAAACATATTTCTTGTTTCTGTCTTATAGTCTTAAATGTATTTTTTAAATATTATATTTCCATTAGATTAAGCTACATATATAAATTCGTTTAATCATAAAATTCAATTTATCTAAATTATAATTACTCTATTTCTTGCTTTAACCTTATTCGAGATTAATGCTTCATCATTATGGTTTTTCAAGATTTTATTTTCCCTTGTGGTCAAACGTTTTTCCGTGTACATGCAGAAAATCTGAGACCTTTACACGCGTGTGCGTTTCGTAGCGACCAGTGCGATGGTCGTTCATGGGTCCAAAAAATCAGATCGTACCGATATATCGATCGAGCGCGCTCCCGGTACTGTTCGCATTTCCGCATAAGTTCATACATTACCAAAAGTTACATTTTTGTGCCAATCACTACCTTCAGTGAGTGCATCGAACAATTGAAGCCAACAGGTAAGGTCTCAGTTTTCCCGATTAACTACAGTCCTCTAACACTCTACGCTGATGCTCAGCATAGTAATATAACTTGAAAAATTATATAAAAGCAAAAGTTCGTTCTCATTCTTACATTATTGTGGTCCTTCGTGTGGAGCAATAAGTACATGAATTCTAAAGCAATATTTATACAGAAGCTTATTTTTAAATACGTAATTACAACAGCTGCTAAATTTAATAATAGAGATATAAATAATTGAAAGTACAGTAAAGGGTTGTATTACCTAAGGTGTCATAATCATAGCATCATATTCCCCTCAGAATACTTCCATTAACTAGCTTATTAAATAAACAAATGTCATGCAACTCGCTATTTATATTTGAAAGCGACGTTGGATCTGAATTTTAAAACAATATTCGTCTTTCCTTGTTCATTTTGAAATAAGTTCGTACGATATTGTATGCGTCATATTCTATAATAAAGAGAAATAAAGGATTAGAAATAGGTTGTGTTTACCTAAAGTTTTATATTTATAGAATTATATTCTCTAAATACCTGAAGTAACTAACTGACTTAAACAAACTAACTTTATATCGAAATGTCTCTCTGCAAGCCCTAAAAGTATTAGATGCAATAATAATATAGGTATCATCCTTAATAATATAAGAAAATAAAAAATTGAAGATACAATAAAGCATTATGTAAACAAACCATTATAATAAGTTCAGTGGCGGCTCGTGACAAACATTAAAGAAACTCTGACATCCGGATTCATTTCAATATCCTCCTCTCCCCTGGCCACAAGTATAACAATTTATTGAACAATAATTAAATGTAAAAATTGTTAATAATATATGTATGTTTAAATGTAACGTGTGTAAAAAAAGATTCAAGAAAGTTTAGGTAAAGAATTAATTTTTTGTGAAGTTTGTCGTCTAAATTTAGAGAAAATAGCAGTTTACTGACATTTATATTAATTATTAATACCAATAAATCAATTAATTACAAAGTTTAAGAAAAAAAAATCGGAATCCTAAATAAACAAATTAAGTCATAAACGTAAAAATTCCCGACAAAAAATGGCGCCAAATGCAACTCCATAATCTGGAGTCCGTTCCCAAATATAGAACATAAAAGGAAAAACCAGTAAATTGACTTATGTCTAGGGGCTGACCCATAACTCTGAGCAGAGTAATGTGGGTTGCATAAATTCACTTTTCGCATGGCCCTCCGCTCGCTTCGCTCGCTACGGGGGCTCAAGAAAAGGAAACTAACCAGGTGCTAACCCAAACTAACCCAAGACACCCAAAATCATGAAAAAAAAACAGTTTAGAAATACAACCTTAAACAGCCGACGGGGTTTTAACCAGGGTCGCCGAAGTGAAGGCTAACCACGCAGACCTCTAGACCATCAAGGGACATACAAACAACCGGTTGTATTGCGAAGTACATGAAAACAGTTTATTGCGTAATCTTGCTCAGAGCTATGGGTTAGACCCTAGACATAATTGTAGAATTGCGTAGGTGACGTAAATGGTTCGTAACCATGGCAACCTTTATAAGTAAGAGCCCGTTCCCACTTGTCGGGTGTAGGATCCGACAAAATAGCGAGTGTACTAGTGGCAATACATTTTGTATGAAGCTGTTCACATCTACCGACTCCGTTTTTTGACGGCTCCGACAAATATTGTCGGGTGTTTTGTCAGCGCCGCCTGCGGCGCTGATCAAAAATCGTGTCGGATCTCGTTTGGATATGAGCTTGTATGGCGCTGTTCACATTTGTCGGATGTCGGGCCTGACAACCCCCTACCCGTTGCCCCGGTACTCTCGTTGACTTGTCAAAGTTAAACTGGTAGTGCCCGCGCATTGTTTTGTGTGTATATTTATTGCGAACATTCTTGTTTTTTTTTAATTATGGAGATAGAGATAAATCCTGAGGATATGATCCCACTAGTCCATGACAGAGTGGTCCTTTGGAATAAAACTTCAAATGATTATAAAAATAAGCAGTTGACAATTTGCTGCACTCATATCTGATTTTGACAAGTTGGAAGAAAAAGAAGGACAACATTATAGTAAGTTTTTTTATTAAATAGTATTAAGGATATGTACAGGGTGTCGAAAATAAGATGGCCCTGTACCCTCCATCGCCAACTGTAAGTTATAATAAAAAAAATGTTTAGACAAAAGTTTTTTAAGCATGGAATGTCTTTGACCCAATTAGTGATCTAGGTTTTATGGAAAGAATATCCAAAACTATAAAAATATAGAAGGTGTTCTATTTAAATTTATGTAGTCGAAGATTGTTCCGAAAAAATGTAACAACCTGTATATTTGACATTACAAACTTAAAATAATTTACTTAAAACCCAATAACTTTTGCCTAAATATTTTTTTCTTTTAGCAATAGTGGTATTTCGCTATCTTCAAGCCAATCCTTTCTAAGTTGCTCTGTGGTCCATTGCTGATCAACCTCAAATTTCGTTTGCCTAATGGGGGTAATTCTTCTCGTTGTTCTATTCTTTGGCAATTCTTACAATTATCCGAGCATGATAAAGCATCTACATTATTATGCAATCTCCCTATCCTGTGCTTAACCTTAAAGTTATATTGTTGCAACTTTTCAGGCCACCTGGCTACCTGTCCTTCAGGCTGTCTCATATCCAAAAGCCATTTAAGTGCTGCATGATAAGTCCTTATTAGAAATTCTTGTTCATACAGATATTGATCGAAATGCTCAACAAACCGTAGTGTCGCCAAAAGTTCTTTTCGGGTTACACAGTAGTTACGTTCAGGTTTCGAAAGTGTTCGACTGTAGTATTCGATAACTCGTTCTTCTCCTGATTGTACTTGCAATAAAACTGCTCCGATGCCGGTGTTGCTTGTGTCTGGGTCCAATACAAATTTACCCTTTTGTTCCGGATATCCCAATATTGAACTAGAACATAGAGCCGCTTTTAATTTCCTCAATGCAGAATCACAGTTATGAACCCAGTTATAATTTGCTCGTTCTTCATTGAGCTTATGTAGAGGTGCAGCTATATTTGCAAATCCTTCAACAAATCTTCTATAATAAGTACATAGTCCAAGGAAGCTCCGCATTTCATGTTTGTCGCGAGGACAAAGCCAGTCCTTGATTGCTATAATCATCCGTTGGTCGGTTTGGATTCCTTCTGATGACACGACATTCCCGAGAAATTCAACTTTTTGTTGGAAAAGAAAACATTTCTTTTGATTTAGTAAGAGGTGAGCATTCTTGATTCTAGTAAAACATGCAAGTTTTGTAGGTGCTCTTCGAAAGCTTTTCCCATTATATCATCAAGATAGACCAGGCATGTCTTCCAAGTGAGGCCTCGTAGAACAACCTCCATAAGCCGCTCAAAAGTAGCGGGGGCATTGCATAGTCCGAAAGGCATAACTTTAAACTGATATAAACCACTTCCGGTAGAAAAGGCAGTGTTTTCCTTACCTTGTTCGTCGATGCTTAGTTGCCAGTAGCCGCTCTTTAAATCGAGTGTGGAGAACTAATGAGAAACTGCTAGTGTCGTCAATGTGTCATCAATCCTGGATAACTGTCTTTCTTGGTGACGTCATTGAGCTTTCTATAGTCTACGCAGAATCTGGTAGTCCCATCTTTTTTGGTGATTAAGACGACAGGAGGCAACCATGGGCTTGATGATTCTCAACAATTCCATCGTCAAGCATTTTGTTGACTAATGTGGTAACCTCTTGCTGCTTCGGCACTGGTAGCCTCCGAAGATGCTGCCGTATAGGGTGAGCACGTCCGGTGTCGATTTTATGTTTTATGATGCTCGTTCTTCCAGTTTTGCCATTTTTCCTTTCAAAGGCTGTGGTCTGCTTTTTGATAAATGGTGTAGCTCTCTTCAGTTCTTCGGAAGGCAGATGATGCCACGACTTCTGGAAATGTTCTAGGACTTCCTTAGGTGATGTCGAAGGTGTTACTTTTGACTGGGTTTCGCACTGTACCGGCTCGCAGGTGACTATCACATCTTCTTTATTGATTTCGATGGAATTGGATAAAATTTTTGCTATCCTTATGGGTATTTCGCCGTCGGTTTTGACTAGTGCTTTGCCTACGAGGTGTTTGTAAGGTAAATCGAGGTGTTGGATAAGTCCGATGTAGACTCCAAAATCCTTCTCCAATTTCTCAAAGATTATCTGCTCGGTATTTCTGCTTATTCTGACAGTACATGCCGCCACTACTTTAGGCGGTGTGTCATCATCTGTTTTGGTAAGGATTAAACTCTTTGGGGACAAACTTTAGAAGATTAAGCTTACTGTCAAAAGAGAATCCATGTTGGCCAATGAGATCCATTTCCAAAATAAATTCGTCTTCGATGTCGGTGACAAACACTGTGTGCTGTAATTTAATTCTTCCAAGTTGAAGTTCGATATCCATTTCCCCAAGTACTTCAGCTGTCTCACCGGTAATCGTACGTAAAACTACATTCTTTGGTACGGGTAGAACTTCTACTCTATTTACCCTGTTGGACCTTATCAAAGATACCGCCGCACCAGTGTCAACAGTAATTGTTCGCAGTTTTCGAGATAAGGTAAGCTAAGGGACACCTTATTTTAGACACACTGAAGAGCTAAGTATTTATATTGCATTAAAAAAATATTAAGTATGCTCTGCTATCTGCCGAGGCTTCGAGCCTATTGGTGAAACGAAGTAGTTCGCAAATTCGGATTGTATAACATTTGCAAGAGGCCACGCACAAAGATTATGTACTCATGGTGGTACTTGTCCATAAATCAGATGCACTGGCTGAATATCTTCAAAGTTCTGACAGTTCTTTTCTCTTACAAAGTTGTGTAATGATCACTTTCATCTACTTGGGGCATTATTTATTGTACCGCGTGCACCATAATCTCTGCCTCCTGAATGTTTTCTTCTGCTTCATTCTTGTTTTTGAAATCTTCCCAGAAGTTGTGGCTGTTTGACCATATCGGATGTAGCCAAATATTTGCTTCAAGACGCCATTTTATCTAAGACTAAAATAGGAAACCATCAAACAATAAAATACAGCATCAAAATACTAACAAAAACAAATAAATACCTCTGTATCAAAGAAACAATTTTTTCACGTAAATACTTCAGACGGGTGATAGTGACCCGACTAGGTAATTTTCTCAAATTTCGGGAAACCATCTCAAACACTCGCTACGCCTCGCTAAGAATATCTGGATGTACAGCCCCCCCCCCCCCCCCCCCCCTCTGCTCAACATAACTCGGTCGAGCGGGTTATATGACTAGCGGATAAATACAGCTTGCAAAAACTCGCGCAACACAAGCACATTTCTGACAAATAGATGTCTTTATGGGTCAGAGAATTGCTTTCAGCGAGTTTCGTGGTTCAGTGGGTTAGATGCTCCGTTTGTGATACGGCGGCCCCTGGTTCGATTCTAGTGGCCAGACATGTTTTTCTAAAATGACGTTTGTAAAAAGTTTTTTTCTTGATTTTGGGCATGCTTTGGGTTAGTTTTGGTTAGTTTTGGTTAGTATTTCTTAATTGCGCCCCCGTAGCGAGCGGAGGGCTATGCGTTGTGGTTTGGGTCAGGAATAAAGGAGTAGAACCTAAAGCAGCTATGTAGCTAACCTAGGAGCGGATAGAACCCGAAGGCAGCTTTGTAGCTAACCTGGGAGCTGGTTTTAGGTGAGACAAAAGCCTGCCGAACTGAAGGATCGGTAGCGTATTTTTATTAAAAAAAGTGATGACCATTGCTCGCTTAAGGTTCATAATGGCTCCTGTTAATTGCTCGCGTTATTTATAGTTTGCTTTTAATGTTTATATAACAATTTCCAAGTTCAAGTTCAAACTTAGGACAGGGTGATATTTATTTAGTAGCTTATGCATTTTAGTAGATCACACGTTCCCTCGCCCTCTGAAACGTTGGTCTCCAACGTTAGCACGACCTCTATCGCTCCAAAAAAGAAAGACCTCAATTCGAGAAAAACTTGTCGCATAATGCAATATAATATTATAGCTTACAATATAAAATTCCATCAGTGGTCTTGTTACTTTCTGGATCCAGACTGATCCTTAGTAACTCCCTCTAGCCTCCACTGCAGTCTATATACCTTAGCATTGACATACCACTAAACTGTTTGAGGGTATCACAAGTGAGAGCCTGCTGGATAGACTAGAATGGACATCCACTGGTGCTTGGTACATGCAATAAGAAAGAAACATATTTTTATAAATTTTCTTAGAAATCTTATAACTCTAATTCTAGATTGTTTAAAGTACAAGTAGTATGTATAATTCCACAACAGTTACCTATCTTATTTACCAAGTATTTTACATATTAATATTGAAAAGTCTATTCTTTACCGTTGATTGGCCAATAGACTCCCATTGGTCAATTCACGTTTATGCACAATTTATCAACTCTTTATAGCCAACAACTTTCCCTTAATTATTTCACCTTATGTATGCAACTCTTTCATACTTTATATGAACAAATCATTCTATGTATTTCCATGCTTATGATTACGTGACTGGTTATTTCATTATTTCCTTATCTATGTATGCTTCTCCTTATCACATAAACATCTTCGGCTTATATATTTCTTCTCACTTTACATAAACAACTTTTGCTTATATATTTCCTCAATTATTTCAACCTATGCATTCTTCTTCTTTATTCTTCATGCTTTACATAAACACCTCTTGCTTACATAACATTTCACCTGGGAACCATGCCCTTTTGCTTAAAACTTCCTTAATGTCAGTCAGCTATTTCAGTCCATACGCTCAACTTTCCGATGCCTAAATTCGTTGCGGTGACGTTCTCTTTTAGATAATCCGTCGTTGCAGTCTTAATTAGGGCGGAGAACACTTTACTTTATAAATCTTTCTCGTATACACATTTATTCCTTCTGTATATACCCTTGATTCACAGTTTCAATGGCAACTCAGTTTTTCCTGCTTTTCTCGATAACGATAATCATGCAACTGGTCCATTTACTTTTGCTTTATTATGAATATCTTCACCTTATCTTCACCTATTTATTTTGCATACATAGTTTACTAATCTTCTCAACAATATTCACTTAACACGACTTATTCTAGCTTCATTTTTCTTCATAACTCCTTTTCTGTACTATACTATGTGTATTGTCTCTTTATATAAAGTTCCTTAACCTCCTAAGTGTTTTTATCGATATACTTGTCTTATTAACACTTGAGTCTATATTATGCTTATTTATGTTTCACTATATATTTTCCTTATTTATATTGCCTTGTATATATAATTTTCTATGTGCACTTCGGTTATATATTACTCTATTTACACTGAGACTTCTATCCGACCTAATTTTTGTGTTTGCTTTAGTTTTTCTTAGTTTTCTTTCGTTCTTTCTTTTACTTGAGTACTTGTTCCATATATAATTTTTTCCTTATCCTCGTCATCTTCACTAATTTCTCCTGCTTCCTGCCCCATTGCTGCCTTTATTTTATCCTATACAAATCTGTGGTATTGTATCATTTTAATATCTCACTGATTTCTTATGAATCAGCTGCTAATTTATTTTTTGTATCTTTTTCCTTGCAGATACGGACCTGTCATCGGTTACACCATGCGGTTCTATTCCTGACCTTTCTCAACTAGCGGTGGCACTTGGATTCAATGAACCTGCAGCTTTTAGCGTCTGCCGCCAGATGACGACTTGTATTCTGAGATTACTGAATACGTCTAGACGTAGCCTGGACAACTTCTATGACGCACTGCCCGCGTAATTTAAATTTGCCTTATATTGTAAACAATTTTTTTTGAGTTTTGTTAGTTTTATTCAGTATATCGACATTGACCAACACTACCGGCGCATGTTTAAATTTTTTAATTATAATTTAATTGTGTTTGACGTAAATAGGGCACGCCTCCACCACGTGTCACGAATAAAAAGAATGACAACGTATGTGTCACGATTAGTACAATGACGGGGTCTCTTGGTTAGACTTGACGCTTCCCTCTATCTGCCACTGTATGTTTTATCCGTGATGACACGCTTTGCTTAGTTTAGGGGGTCGGGGCCTGACTTAGGACGGGTGAGAAGAGATGATAAAGAAAGCACTTTAGTTATAACAATAACAATGTATATTTGTCAAAGACTTAATGATAAAACTTTCACAACGTAATGGGATTCTATTATACCCGATTCATAAGGCGCGCGTGTTTTCTCGATTTGAGGTATGGTTTTTAATTGTTTATAGTTCTTTGGTCACTGTCTTATAATTATAGTTTTTCTTAAGAGTTTTATGTTGAGTTTTATTTAATTAAGGTGAAAGAGCACTTGAATATTTCACTAAACTTTTTAACTATTTAACAGACTCTACTTAGACACTTGTCTTTCTCAGAACTCTGAGAAACTTATCATCGATTTGACTTTTACTACTGCGGTTGTGAAACCCCTAGACTCAGTAGCCGTGTGGCTAACCTGTACTAGGTTTGGGTCAGGAATAAAGGAGTAGAACCTAAAGCAGCTATGTAGCCCACCTAGGAGCGGATAGAACCCGAAGGCAGCTATGTAGCTAACCTGGGAGCTGGTTTTAAGTAAGAAAAAAGCCTGCCGAACTGAAGGATCGGTAGCGTATTTATATTAAAAAAAGTGGTGACCATTGCTCCTGTTGATTGCTCGCGTTGTTTATACTTTGCCTTTAATGTTTATATACTAATTTCCAAGTTCAAGTTCAAACTTAGGACAGGGTGATATTTATTTAGTAGCTTATGCATTTTAGTAGATCACAATATCAATAGTTTAATATAAATGTGTCGTATTTTAATGTCAAATTGTTATGCGTCTTCTAATTTAATCTGCACTATATTTAGTTTTTGGCATACATATTCAACTAGTACATGGAACATTTCTAATAAAACCCAACATAAGACGCAATTCGCTCTGCTCCCCACGCGCCAAGCTCGAATTTCGAGATATGCGGATTGCTTCCTAAGTCAATTTCATTTGATGGTTTAGGCACAAAGGGGCCTTTATTAGTTTAGTGTGGTAAAAGTTTATTCACATGCGAACTTAGCTTTCCGCTTAGGAAATTAAATTGTCATTTTCCCGGGGTTAGTGTTTTTCTCCCCGTAACTATGTATCATTTGTAAAAACCAGAGCGAGTGTGATAATACATAATCGCTCACCGATTCGTCCAGCTCCTATATATCTCGAAAACTTTTAGGGCCAAACCACAGCTCATAGATTATTTTATTTCCGAACATTCGATGTTGCTGTTGTGCTATTGTGGCCGATTTTTTATTTTGATTTGTAACGTTTGGAACGCCCGTAGTCACCGAAAGTTTGCAGAGGATTAAAGTGATTGGGAATTGTTTCGAATTTTATTTACCGACCTCGATATTTTATAGCCGAAGGCTGGTATTGTTTTCATAACGGAAACGAACCGCCCGATTTGAGTGTAAAGGCTGTTCGGTTTTGCTTTGCGAGATATGATTCTGCAAAGGTATAAATGCACGAATTGGAGATTGGATTTACGAAACTTATTTTCGTATCAAAAAGTGTTAAACAACCACATAGAGCAGTAGCTAGTGTGTTTGTTTGCTCGTATCTCTGAGAAATTATAAAGCGTATCGCGTATCTATTTGATTCTCTAATACTACATAGCCCTCATATTCATCCAACACTTTTCATATATTTCAGGCGCAATTCAGCTAGTGCTAGAAAACCAATGCAATATAGAAATACAGCACTAGAAGCATTCCGCGGCAACCCATCTTCGAGTACAGCAAAACACACAATAATATTGTGTTCGCGACAATGGCTTTTCTTTTATATCGCCATCCTCCGTTTTGATACCATCTTTGTGCCAGCCTTTTTAATATGTTTATATACCTAAAATGCCTTCAGCTAGATATTATCAATGATACTTCTCTCTATATAAAGCCCCGTTACTTTATTGCTGTCGCATTTTTAGCTCTAAATCTTTTGAGCCGCTTATTCTTTGTGCGGTGAAGCAAACATGAAATAATGTATCGTTTTGGACTTCTCTGTAAATCACTTGAAGTATATCCAACCTAAAAATAAATAACATATGAACTGAAGGGATTCTTTCTCTTGACAGTTTTTTCGAGTGCACATCATTTGATTGCTCAGTTAATTGCTGCCTATAGTCTTAGGCTAGCCTGAACAGTAGCGGATGGGAATTTTTTTTTGATAGCATGTTATGATTTGGCAAGAACATGTCTGTCTACCGCACATCAAGTTTTATATATAATGATGCACATGTAATATATTAAATATATTATGGCTGCCCAGTTATAAATAAGAATAATAATTTCGCTTGTTACTTCACACAAGTTTGTAGCGTGCGGCTTTCCCTCTGCATCAAGTTAAGTCTGAAAGTTTAAGTAAGAGTTCTTCTTGACTAAATGGCGGACCAGCCAAAAAGAATGGTTGTTCCCTATAGTCACGTATGGATATACATTATGGGGTTATTCTTGACAAACTGGTGGAGTTCATTTTATTATTTACTATCACTCGCCTTAATGAGCAAGAGATCAAAGTGTCGATCCGGACGACGAAATTGTAATGACCTCTACCGACCGGTGAATGCAGTGCTGGAAGTGAATTGCAGTTGCCTTCTACCGGAAATTCAAAATTGGACTGGGTTATCTTTAGAGTAGATTCCTGTAGCGGTTTGTTGTACCAACTCCTGAACGTGCGTGCCGTGTAGGGACTCTCTTTCTTTTGTATTGACGTCGCGGAAAATGTGATTTACTTTTGTATGTTAGCCTAAATGGTGGGTCGAATGGTTATTTCCTTTTGGCTAGGTCGAGCAATTATTTAAGATGGGCTTTGGTACATCAAAGTTCTGCGTTTTCCTTTCGAAATTGCTCTAGATAAATTATTTGGTATGACAGCTTGTGACCACGTGACGGGTGACTATACTCTTATTAGCCAGGCGTAGTTGTAGTTAGAATATTGTAAGGAGGCATCTGCTTCCGAAGAGTTTTTGAAGGAAATCACTCTACGTCGACTTGCCGTTTAAAGCAGTGGTCGTGTTGGAAGTTTTTTTTGCTTTACATCATGGGATTGTTCCAACCGACCAATTTAAAGAGTCTCAGGTCTTTTTTTGCTTACGTTGGTTAGTTTTTTCGTTAGTGCCTGGAACTCGCCCCATAACTGGGATTTGATGCTGCTTAAGTAGATGAGTGAATTTGCTTTTTTTGTCTCTCTACTATGAATGCCGTCATTTTGGAACGCCGTGAGTGGATTTTAATTGCGTCTTAATTCTTTACAAAAGCCTCCTTGTCCGTCTACGACCTATCTGTGCGTTCCAAACGAGCTAGTTTTATAGCAACCCTTTACAGGTAATTTATTTTTTTCTGAATATCGATTTGTTCAGGTACCTAAAGGGAACTCTCGCTTCCTTTCAGTAGATTTGGCGTTGTGTTGCCTAGTTCCTGATCTAGTTTTCTAGTCTCTGAGAAGAGTGCCTTTATGGTCAGATAGAGTCTGGTTAATATTTGATTAACGAAGACAGCGCCCAATCTACTGATTTAATTTCAATCAACTGCCCAAGGTATCATTTATTATTGGCGTTTTAATTATAAACATAATTAGTTTGTAGAGCGGTACTGTGACGTCAGATCATGGTTTGTGCCCCTAAATAATAATCGAATAAGGTTTTTTTATTTATGTTACTTGAACTGTGATTTTCTAAAGTAGGCATTTATATTTTTAATTAATTCAGTTTGTTTCTAACACCGGTTATATCGCGTAATATTTCTCTTTGAATCTCGTTAACCAACACACGTTCGAGTGAACCAAGGAACCTAATTATTATTGGAAGTTTTTGTTCTATCCATGATACATAATGACAGGGCTTTTAATTGAGCGAGATAATTCAATTAATAATTGGTTTTTTTATTTTCTTTTATTTACCTTCATGCCTCAAGTAACTGAGTAAAATTTCTGACTATTAGAACAGTAGACAGTTCTAGTCGTAATATTAGTATAGCAGCATAGAATATCGGAAAAATCGTCATCTTATTGTTCTGTGTTCTGCATTGAGTGATAAACCAACTTTATATTTACTATTTGCCTGTGTTATTTAATTATTCCTGGATTACCTGGATATGAAGAAATCAGGACGATTAAAGAAGGTGGGTACTTTGACTTAATTCATTTGCGCTCTATGTTTGGAATGTTTCGGCTTCATTGACTTGCTGTAGATACCACAGTTTAATATTGGTTTTGTCGTTAATCGTTAGTTTTTTTTGCATCTCACTTTTAATTTTTAATACTGGCCTACTTACTTGCCTTCTCTTATTAAACTAATTCTCTAATTATTAAATTAATTCACGGTTGTTATTATATTTTTCATTTGTTCGGATTGATTAAATTCAAATCAACTTAATCAAATTAATTTCGAATTTATTCAAGTAATTTTCTCTTGGTAGTTGCGAAGCTTAGGCTAAAACGAGTGCCATATTTCAGCTTTGGGGTATTTCTTGCTTGTGCCGTCTACAAGCCCGTGGCGCCCTATAAATCTAACCCACCCTTACTCTCCGGCATTAGAGCTATTTGCACGCTTTGAAGACGACTTGTTCTAGCTTACGCATCTGTACTTGCAAGTTCACTCAATTTTAAATTTTTCTTATCTGATATTATTCACCCTCGGTCTCTTCTAAGCCGACGTGAAGGTTCGCGCCAATTAGAAGAAAGAAAAAGCGTGGCAAGTTTCTTAAAAATAGCTTCAAAATAACATAACGTACAGTAGACACTTTACATGACATTGTAATGTTCTACCCTTAATTAAGGTGCAATTACACCATTTTCTCGTCTCCCTGTCTCGTTGTGAGATTGGACCGTGTTTTCTTTGACCATAGCTTTATTTCATTACCATTCAGGAACGTAGACGTGAGCTATACACGTGTGCACCGTAAATAAAAACAAATTTAATATGAGATGAATTTTAGGGGCGCAAAATTCAATTTAATTTCTAGACATGTTTGCCTATGAATGCGAATTGTTAATTATTTTTGTCACTTAACTAGGTTAACGATAATTGAAATTATAGTGGTGTTGGTAAATTCACTTTGTATTTGTCTTTTGGGATGACTTGACCTTATCGACTAAATTTCTGAACGGTCTGTTTTTGCCTTTTTTTGATTTCTTTTATAGATATCGGGAATGCCTTCATTATTTCCTTTAGTTCGGACTTTTTCCTCTTAGTTCTGGACTTTTTCTGAAATAGACGGAGCTGTTTAGTACTTTTGAAAGAGTATGAAGAGTATTTATGACTTTGTGAACAATCTTGCGAGATGCCACACAACCTTACTTTAGTTTACAATAAATTATTATTGCCTGGTGAAAGTTATTTGCATCCCATATATCACTATAAAGTGCCATTTAATGTTGATTTTCGAGGGTTTTTGTCAATGTAAAGTTTTTTAAAATTGGTTTCCCTTTTGACATTTTATCTCTGTGAACTTGCTTAATATTGTAGTTTGTAGTTTAAATGTTCCACTGTTTCTTTGATTCCATTCTCTTTAATGAACTCTCTGACTTTTGCAATCGATGTGTAGAATGTGGAGTTATTGTAATATGTAGGTAGAGCGTAATACAAATCTGTATTTAACTTTATTTGCACCTACGTTTTATTTTTAGCCTCCATCGTTCGTTTTGTATATTTTTCCTTTGCTTCGTGTATGAGCCTGTAATTTAAATTTTACTCTGGTTCTTTTTTTCCTTACTCTTTAATAATTTATCCAATTTTTGTATTCAATGTGTACCGGGTGTTTCACTATAAATGGACCCCCCCTATATGCAATAATATATAGGGTGTTCTATTTAAAAAAATATAACTTTGTTTAATCCCGCATTTATGGGACACCCTGTATACAACAGTGCTATGCCATAAAAAACTTCACCTCATCCTCTTTATTTTTGTATTGAACATTTTTTTCTAAAATGTCAGTTGAGAAAGTTAAAGGAGGGGTCCATTTATAGTGAAACACCCGGTACAATGTGAAGCAATTTTAATAAATTGAAACGTGCAGTCATTTAAATCTGCGTTTAATTTTATTTGTGCCTGCGTTTTACTTTTTGCTTTGATCGTTTGCTTTCTGTATTTTCCCTTTGCTTCATGCCTGAGTCTGTAACTAAAATTCATCGCTGCTTCTTTTTTTTTTCTTCCTTAATGAGCAGCTTTTTTTTTAAAGTAGAGAAGTATTAATGCGAATCAGTATTTTATTTTATTTTTGCTTTTAATTTATTTTTTGCTTCTATCAT
>MU189649.1:34565-45921 GCA_016904865.1 Pissodes strobi | reverse complement strand
ATAGCAAAGTTGTAATTCTGTTAAGAACCCACGGGAAAAACGTAACAGTATGTTGAATGTTTCCTTAGTTTGACGCCGGGTTTCCTACAACGGTTGTCACGTGTTTTAAATTGCCCAATCCAAGCATTGAAGATTAAAATAGGTAGAACGTACAAAATTTTGAGAGGAAAGTCAGGCATCTTGTGTGCAGACGTTGACGCGGTAAGTAGTATTAGTTTCTGATCTCAAAATATTTTATTCATCCCGCATATTTTTCAATAATCTTTTTATGTTTTAAATACATTAGTAATAATTGTTTCCAATTCACTGACTTATATTTGGCTAAAGCGAGAGTTTAGCATTTTTATATTGCACTTTCGAGTGTTTGACGATTTCAGCAATCTTAATTTTGTATGGTGCCTTTAGGCTTGAATACCGTTTTTTTGGTGGATAATTGCGTATCTTATTGGTTAAATTCGTGTAACTTGATAATGGTTTAATCCAAATATATAGCGAACGTAATTATTTCATCGTTTAGTGGTCATACATATGATTTTACATATTTTCAGTTAAATTGAACAGTATTACCGGGGAGATTCCCAAAGCGAATATTATATGTTCCTGTAAAAGGTAGTTAATTGAATTTGAGTAGACTTTCGCTGAGTTTTCCTTTGTAGTATTGTTGATCATAGTTTTTTCAGGCTTATTTCATTAATCTTTCAGTTTATTTGTAACATCAAACTACAATTATTATCACTTATCGTGTCACGTTTGATCAATGATATACCGGCATTAATTTGCATATGAAAGAGGTTTAAGCACATGTGTGTAAATTTACCTGCTTTATTTTTCTTTATCGTTTACCTAAGTTCCTATCTCAAAGCGAGATAGTGATTATCTTATTTTAGGGGTTCGCGAGACCGAGACCTGGCAAGTCTCGGTCTTGGTCTCGAAGAAAAAATTTAGTCTCGGTCTCGGGTCTCGAAGCTCGAGACCGCGACTACCTTGGTCTCGGTCTCGTCTCGGTTTGGTCTCGGTCTCGATTTGAGCAAATAAAAAGTAATTAAATAATTGACTGTTTTATTTTGTTAATAACACAAACGTTACTTCGGAATGTTAAGTTAAATGAAACATGTGTAGATGTGATATTAGGGATAATCTTTTTAAATAATTTTACATTTTTTGTTTGCAACAGTTGTTTGGATAATAATAGTTAACTTAAATAGGTACCTACTAATATTTTAATATAGTTCATGTTAGTTTGCAAATTGTTGTTTTGAGATAAAAATGCTTACCTCTAATGTAGGTAGCTATACAAGTGATAGGGATTTTTTAGTACGTACACATAAAAACTACCGATTTATGTCAATTTTGCTGTCAAAGTCAACGCTTTTTCTTCTTATTTTTAACATTTGTTACTAGTTGTAGCGTAGCCATACAAAGTGATGTCGCGAAATTAGTGGACGTAACATCAACCATGTATTTATCGGTCAAAAATAACTAAAATTTTTCTTATAAATATATATTAGGGGTTCGCGAGACCGAGACCGAGACCTGGCAAGTCTCGGTCTTGGTCTCGAAGAAAATATTTAGTCTCGGTTTTGATCTTGTCTCGGTTTGGTCTCGGTCTCGGTTTGAGCAAATAAAAAGTAATTAAATAATTTACTGTTTTATTTCGTTAATAACACAAACGTTACTTCGGAATGTTAAGTTAAATAAAACATCTAATAAGTGTCTTTTGGTATCAGTTCTTGGTGTAGATGTGATATTAGGGATAAACTTCTTAAATAATTTTCCATTTTTTGTTTGCAACAGTTGTTTGGATAATAATAGTTAACTTAAATAGGTACCTAATAATATTTTAATATGTTTCATGTTAGTTTCTAAATTGTTGTTTTGATATAAAAATGCTTACCTCTAATGTAGATAGGTATACAAGTCATAGGGATTTTTAAGTATTTACATACAGGGTGACCAAATAAGCGTGCAAGGTACTGTATCTCGGAAACGGTAAAAAATTAACTTGGGGTAAAAAATTTTATAACTAAAGTAGCAAAAAAAAAATCCTGAAAATTATTTTCAGCTTACGCAGATGGCCGCTAGGCGGCGTAACCGCCATCTTGAATTAATAAAGTGGTGATTTTCGGAATTTTGCCTTATTAAGATAACAAAAAAATACAAACATTTTCAAGCTGAGATAAATTCGAGTTTTTTTTTGTTTAACACTTTTTGCCCTATTTCCAAAAATAAATTGGTGGGGGATGTTCAAATGTTTTTGTAAATAAACATCTGTAACTTCAAAACGGCTAAGGCCCTATCCTCACGAGGCTACACAACATCAATACAACATGCGAACGATATGTCGTTCGGAAGTCGCCGCCGTGTATTTGAATCAGCGACTCTACACCACGCAGTACGACATGGAAGCGATACAACAACTGGGTTACATGTTGCTTGTCAACATTTTTTTTCAGTTGCCTCTCAACACTGGTCGCGTGACATAACAGCGTTTTTGGCATAATTATCAGTGAAAATGGCCGCTGAACGAGATATTAATTTAAAAATCACTACTAAAGTAGAAAGATTTCCATGCTTGTATAATTTTGAATTATCGGACTATTCTAGAAAAGACATAACTGAAAAGGTATGAAATAAAATTTCAAAGAAAACGAACTTATCAGGTATGTAACATCAACTTTATTAATTTTTAGTATACACATCGAAGCACTTTAACAATAATGTTTGCAATGAAAGAACAGGGATACTATTCGCAGTAATTATTTTGCCTGAATTCTTACGCTGCTACAAACAATCTTCGCCTTCTGTTCCTTGCAATATACGGATGCACCCAATATTTTCTTCTTCTTCTCCGGTTTCGCAAATATAAATACATAAGTATGTCTTCTTCTCCTTCACTAGATGCTACGTCTTCTTCACTTTAAAAGAACTAGCAATGGTTTTGTGTCACGTATTATGTCGTCCCGTGTAAATAGTTCGTGTTGGAAACATTTTTTTTTTGTTGCATGGCCTAAATGTCGTGTTGATGTTATGTAGCTTCGTGAGGATAGGGCCTAAACGGATTTCAACCGACTTGGTGTCGTTGAAAAGAGCTTTTCTTGGGCAACAAAACCTACCTTATTTGTGGTGATTGTAATTTGCTATGTCGCCACTAGAGGGCATTTTTCGATATTACGACAGAAATTGCGAAATTTCTAAAAAAAATTAAATCTATTGATAATAGTTTTTTTTTTATGAAAAAATAGTAAAATGATGCCGAAACAAGCTAGTGAAAACCGCGCCTCGATATCTTATTCCTAACCTAAAATATCGGCAAAAGAAAATTTTACCATAAAATCAGTTTTTTTTTAATTTTTTCTCCAAAGTTTGTTGGTTGTTTTTTATGGGTAACTAGACTGTCATAAAACTAGAAACCATAAAAAATACAAACAGCTTGAACCGTCATCAATATAGCAATTTTAGGTTGTAACTATGCTTAGGCGCATATTAACTATAATTAGGCTATACCTACTCACTCGTACCTATATTATAGTTAATATGCATTAACTATAATATAGGTACGAGTAATTAGGTATATAATAAGTAAGGCCATGGATCAAGATCAAGGACTTTGGAGTCTTATCTTAATGTGTGGTGTCGCATTCTGGGAGGCAACATTATTGGACCATATTTCTTCGATCGACCGCTAAATGGTAACGTGTTTCTAGATTACCGATTTTGTTAGAACATGTGACACTGAAAATACGGAAAAATTTGTTCTTGCAATTAGACGATTGTCCAGCACATTTAGCTATAAATGTGCGAGAACATCTAAGCGCAGTATTTAAACAGCGATGCATTGGAAGAGGAAGTCTATTTCCATGGCCACCCAGATCCCAAGACTTAATCTGTTTAGATTGCTATTTATGGGGCCGGTTAAAGGACAACGTATTTCAAACTCAAACTACAACTAGGCAGGACATGGAATACAGGATTCGAAATGCAATTCGCAACCTACTATGAGCCAAAATTGAAGCTGCAGTTCTTTCGACGTAAGAGAGGCTCCATCAATGCATAGAACGTGATGGACAGCAATTTGAGCATTTAAGGAGGCATTAAAAAACATTTTCAGGGCCACGACTTACATAAAAAAGAAAATTTTGTAAAAATATGAAGGTCTCGTTTTCAAAAAAGTTATCCAATTCGAAACCGACTGATTTTCTAGTGAAATTTCCTTCTGCCGTTATTTTAGGAACAAGATATTAAGGCGCAGTTTTCACTAGCTTGTTTGGGCATCATTTTGCTATTTTTTCATGAAAAAAACTGATACCAATAGATTTATTTTTTTTTTAGGAATTTCCCAATTTCTGTTGTAATATCCAAAAATGCCGTCTAGTGGCGACATAGCAAATTACATTCACCACAAATAAACTAGGTTTTCTTGCCCAAGAAAAACTCTTTTTTACAGTTAAATTTGACCTTTCTTTCTAATATTGTTATTAGACATTTGTTTTATCTTCCATTACGTACCTACTCGTACCTACATTATAGTTAATATGCGCCTAAGCATAAATGGTGTCTTTTTTTTAAAGTTACAACCTAAAATGATGACGATTCAAGCTGCTTGTATTTTTTGCTGTTCCTAGTTTTGAAATAGAAACTTAAATTACCTATAAAAACCAACCAACAAACTTGGAGAAAAAAATTAAAATACTGATTTTATAGTAAAATTTTCTTTTTCCGATATTTTAGGTTAGGAACAAGATATCGAGGCGCGTTTTTCACTAGCATGGTTGAGCATCATTTTACTATTTCTTCATGAAAAAAAAACTCGTACCAATAGATTTAATTTTTTTTTGAAATTTCGCAATTTCTGTCGTTATATCGAAAAATGCCCTCTAGTTGCGACATAGCAAATTACCATGACCACAAATAAGGTAGGCTTTGTTGCACAAGAAAAGTTCTTTTCAACGACACCAAGTCGGTTGAAATCCGTTTAGCCGTTTTGAAGTTACAGATGTTTATTTACAAAAAAATTTGAACACCCACCACCGTTAATTTTTGGCGATAGGGCAAAAAGTGTTTAACAAAAAAAAACTCGAATTTATCTCGGCTTGAAAATGCTTGCATTTTTTTGTTATCTTAATTAGGAAAAATTCCGAAAAACACCACTTTTTCAATTCAAGATGGCGGTTACCCCCCCTTGCGGCCATCTGCGAAACCTGAAAATGATTTCCGGGAATTTTTTTGGCTACTTTAGTCACAAAATTTTTTACCGCAATGAGTAGTTTCCGAGAGACAGTACCTTGCACGCTTATTTGGCCACCCTGTACACATAAAAACTAGGTACCGATTTATGTCAATTTTACTGTCAAAGTCAACGCTTTTTCTTCTTATTTTTTACATTTCTTATCAGTTGAGGCGTAGCCATACAAAGTGATGTCATTTTCAAACATTTTGTATTATATGGAAATATTTATTTTGAAAACTTAAAATTTAACGGTATACAGGGTACCATGTATATGGTTTTCTTTAATTATTTCCGAAACGGTGTTAAATAGAGTTTTAAAATTTTTAGATTCTGCTAACTTTAATATTCTGAATTTAAAAATGGAATTAAAAATAAAAAATTTTAGTCAGGTGCGAACATTTTAGGGGGTGAATCTAAAAATTTATTTTTTTGGGCTAACTTTTTATATATTTTTTCTTCAAATTTTGAAAATTGTAATTTTTTTTTCGCAAAAAAGTGCCTCTTAGTTTGTTTCGCTAGGACGGAGCGTTGTTGAGAAAAACGGATTTCAAAGTATACTGACTGCCAAAAACGGGTGTAAAATGAAGGTTATAATTTTTGATATATAGAATACCCCAAAAATTCCTTTTGACGTTACAAAACTTCATATTATTATAAAATAGTAGACACACTTGTTCCAGATAAAACTTATGAACAGATTTTCAAAATTTGATAAACTATAGCATTCAATTTACATCCGTTTTTGGCAGTCGGAATACATTTATAATCCGTTTTTCTCAAAACCCTGCGTCCTAATGATACGAAATAAGAGGCACATTTTTACCAAAAAATAAATAAAATTTTCAAAATTTGTAAAGAAAATAAAAAATAACCCACAAAAAAGTTGACGTTAATTTTTTATATTCACTCCCAAAATGTTAAGCATCTGACCTGACTAAAATTTTCTATTTCTTATTCCATTTCCGAATTCTAAATATTAAACTTAGTGTACTCAGGGGAAATCTAAAATTTTAAAACTCTATGGAAATAATTACAAAATAAACATCTTTAGGGGCCCACCTTTAAGAGGCCGTAGCTCCCGTAGGGGGGCGTTTCCCGATATATGTTTATAGAAAAATTTTTAGGTATTTTTGACCATTTCGAGACCGAGACCGAGACACGACCGAGACCGAGACCATAGTCTCGCGAACCCCTAATATATATCGGGAAGGGAGCTAGAGCCTCTTAAAAATGGGCCCCTGAATATGTTTTTCTTTAATTGTTTCCGAAACGGTGTAAAATAGAGTTTTAAAATTTTGGGATTCTACTTACTTTAATATTCTGAATTTAAAAATGGAATTAAAAATAAAATAATTTAGTCAAGTGCGAACATTTTAGGGGGTGAATCTAAAAATTAACTGTTTTTGGGCTAACTTTTTATATATTTTTCTTCAAATTTTGAAAATTTAAATTTTTTTTCCACAAAAAAGCGCCCGTTAGTTTGTTTCGCTAGGAAGCAGCGTTTTTGCGATAAACGGATTTTAAAGTATACTGACTGCCAAAAACGGGTGTAAAATGAAGATTATAATTTTTGATATGCCCCAAAAATTCCTTTTGACGTTACAAAACTTCATATTATTATAAAACAGTAGAAACACTTGTTCCAGAAAAAAATTATGGCAGATTTTCAAAATTTGATAAACCGTAGCATTCAATTTACACCCGTTTTTGGCAGTCGGAATACATTTATAATCCGTTTATCTCAAAACTCTGCGTCCTAATGATACGAAATAAGAGGCACTTTTTTACGTAAAAAAAATGAAATTTTCAAAATTTGAAAAGAAAATAAAAAATAGCCCACAAAAAAGTTGCCGTTAATTTTAGATTCACTCCCAAAATGTTAAGCACCTGACCTGCCAAAATTTTCAATTTCTTATTCCATTTCCAAATTCTAAATATTAAACTTAGTTTACTTAGGGGAATTCCAAAATTTTAAAACACTATTTTACACAATTTTGGAAAAAAAAACATCTTTAGGGGCTCACCTTTAAGAGGCTCTAGCTCCCGTAGGGGGCGTTTCCCGATATATGTTTATAGAAAAAATTTAAGGCATTTTTGATCAATAACTACAGGGCTAATGCTTCGTCCACTAATTTTGGGACACTCTGTATAGGTATACGGTATATACTGTATAAGTGGATATGGTCAAAGGTGGCCATTCATCTTTTAATATACTAATCTGACACGGTTGTACCAGAAGCAGATTTCCAATTGTTTTAATGGATACGCTATGTTTTATTACCTTGCAGATATTACGAAAAATGTGAAAACTCATTGCCTGGTCTAGCCCTCGTTGGATAACCCTGTACATGTTAATGCTTTATTTAACGTAACCTTTTCGTATTCCGTGTTTTGTCTTTGTCCTTCTTTAGGTTTCTGAATCTTAAAGTTACATAGATTTTTTTTGTAAGTACAGGGTGGCTCAAATTCGAGTATATGTATGGGGATCTCGAAAACCGTAAGAGATATAGAGTTGGTCAAATTAGAGCACAATTGCGGTTTTAGGTGCCGTTTAGAAAGCTTTAAAATTCCGAGTATAAGAAGATATCCGGAAAAACCGGAAATTTTGAAAAATCGTTTTACATTTTTCCTGGGTTTATTTAAAATGGATTTCACATTGAATTGCACTTTTGCATTGCCACTTTTTCCATTTTATCCAATAGCGTTATTGAGTTTGGAATTTGACGTTTCGTCTTCACGGGGTCATCATCAACTTTCTTTTATCAAATGAGAACTTTTTTTTATCGGTATTAATATAAATATGTATTTTGATTTTTTTTTATTATTTTTTTTAATTATTGGCATAATTTTGAATAGCTTATGTTAATTAAATTAAATTAGTATTTAAAAAAAGTTGATGACCCCTTAACGACGAAGCGTCAGATTCCAAACCCCTCATTAGCTTTTTTTTTAATATAAACTTGAAATAAATTTAATTAACTTAAAGTATTCAAAATTACGCCAAAGCAAAATAAATAATAAAAAAAAAAATTATGAAAAAAGAATTAAAAATACTCTAATATATTAATAACGCCAATATCATCTGAAAAACGATAAGAAAATTAAAGTTCGTATTTAAACAAAGAAAGACGAAACGGATAGAGCGGAAAAGCGACAATGCAAAATAAACAAAAAAAAAATAAAACGATTTTTCAAAATTTCGATTTTTTCCTTCTTTTGTGAGGTCGAGAAAACGCTCCTTCAAGGGGAGTGTGAGGCTCATCCGGGGTCATACTCACTAAAAACTCGACCGGGAACAGGAACTACCCTAACTGACCTGCTGATCACGCTTACGGCTTGTGGGCTGTTTAAGCGTATTCGCGTCTATACACAGGAATATTACTTTGGCTTCCTGGCTTCCGCATGAGCAGAGTACGAGTGGCCGAATCAATACTTCAATTACCTATGTCTTTACGGTGCAGCGAATTCTTTTCAACGGGTATAGTGGTGTAATGATCAGAGCATTTGCTTGTCATGCGGGCGGCTTGGGTTCGATTCCCGTCGGTGGCAATGCATACTATTTTTTTCTTATTTGGGTTAGTTTCAGTTAGTTATGTTTGGTTGCGCCCCGGAGCGAGCGAAGTGAGCGGAGGGTCATGTGTGAAGTCCTAGACGCTTGTAAACGAGCGCACCCGTACTCTGCGCATGCGGAAGCCAGGAAGCCAAAGTAATATTCCTGTATGTAGACACGAGTTTTTAAGCGTCCTCTCGTTGACTTTCGTATCTTGCTGCCCCTTCTAGGCGGGCACCTCTCTTTCTTGCCCTCATCGTGATTTGTGCACGTTGTATATCCTTACACCTGCCTTTAGTTGCCAGATCCCGACAGGGCTCGATCTTGTCAGCTACTGCTTGCGTCCTCTCAGTTGAGATGTTCCCAGCTTAATCTCAGCGCACTCGCACACCTTTCCGAAGCATCTCCCGAAGCATCTCCCAAGACTTCAGCCGGTTACCACCTATCTGGATGTTCTTAGTAGTTGCATTTGGGACCTCAAAACCTCACTGAATGATCCCTCGGGCGCGTGGTTACTATCGTCCAACGATCCTCTTCGCTACGGACGCACCTAGCATCGTGGAATGGTCCTGCACTGTCCCACAGTGCTTCGGGTATATGGCAGCTCAGGAAAAAAATCATATAATTTGAACGGCTTAAATATTTTTATTCTTTTAAATTTAAAACTATTATTGAAGGTCTAATAAATTATCAAAAGAAGTTGAAATATGATTAGAGGAATAAACAGGCAAGTTTAAAAATTTTATAAAGCTGGAGAAGAGAAGTATAAATTAATACTTGTTTGGGATTTTATATTTATCAAAAAAAATAATGATTTTGCTTTTTATCACTTTATGGGATTATGGGTTTAAACTCTTATTTGCTCAATATTAGATACAATAAAATTATAGAGAGCGGACGTAAATAGCCCCCTTCCATTTCTAATTCTTGAGCGAATTTTGTTCAAATTTGGACCTGACTTTTAAGAGAAGCTTTACTACTTTTTAACCTACAAAAAAATCCATGCGTTCAAAAATTAGAAGGGGGGACTATTTACGTCCACACTGTATACTTACAGCCATGTCATCAATGAAAAGAATATATATTACAGAAGAAAGAATTTTTTCAATAGAAAGTAATTACAAGGTAATGTCCTATTATACAAGAGTTGTAACATATTTTTAAAACTAAATGGTTAATAAATTTCTAAATTGGGAGAAATAAAAGCATAAAACATCATTTAAAAAAAGCGAATCCAAACTGAAATACAGATATTAATGTATAATTCTAATATTAAAAAACTTGGGAAATTTCCCTATTTAGTCTAGTGCCAACAAATTAAATTGTTAACTTATACTTATATATACATAGGTATTGTAGGTATATGAAAACTGATTGAAAAAAAATAAATAAGTAAATGAATATACTACCTAATCTGAAAAGAAAGTATGTCGGGAAACCAATTTAAAAATTTAATCTGTTTCTTCATCACTTAAATTTAAAGCCATTCTTTCATTATTTATTAGGTCTTCATCAGGTTTAAAATTGTAATTATTATCAAATATTAGATACTCATTAATATCACCATTTTCGGATTTTTTAGTTGTAGTTGTTCTTAACGAAGCCAAGTACGGATCAGAAGTAAGCAATAGACCATTCTTCAAATCCTTGTTCGTAATAATTGCCCTTGAACACTTTCTGGTGTGATGTAGCCTTAGTTTGCGGACTTCTTTATGACGTGCTTCTAACGCATCTTCACCCAGTTGTCCAATAGGCAAATCAATGTTTTTATAAAGTCTATTCCGTGCACAAGCAATTTGTGAACGAAACTTGGCATGTTATACCAACTATACAAGTCCATATATATTTGAAAAGTTTCTTTTAATAAATTCCCAAATTTTTCCAGGTGAATATTTTGCCCGCAGTTGACAATCCTTATGATTTTGTAAAAATTGTCTATCATATTTTTGTCAATTCCGGAAATAGAAGAAGAAAGGGACGCACTTTTAAAAAATGTTCTACTGGTGTTTCCATCATTTGTGGATCCAAACCCAGGTTTGGGTTTGTCGACTATTAACCCCATTTCTTTCCTAAATGCCGATTGTATGCGTTTTTTTGTTTCCTGAAAGATTACCTTATTTTCCTTAGGTTTTACTTGCCAGCATTTTATAGGTAACCTATAGGCAATATGTAATAAACACTCAAATGTTCGGATCCACAAATGAAGGGATGATATACCAAATCTTAAGTTTTCAGGTTTTATCGATTTTCTCAAAACTTCAAAGGAATTCAACTCCTTGGGTGAAGCCTCACAAACAAAACACCTTTGCGTACTGTTCGTGTTAGACAATATATTTGCAATACTACCGTCCAACATAGATAAAATCATTTCATGCTTTATGCTTAATTGAATAATTCCTTTAAAGTTTAAACTAAAATCTTCGAGATTACTTATATTAGTTTCGAGTTCCCTTTCTTCTTCTCTTACCAGAGTTGCATTTTCTTTTAAAAATTAAAATTTTATCGGCCTACAAAGAAAAGTCGATGATGGACAAGGATTACACCAATACAATTTGTTTGTATTTTGATCAATTAGTTTT
>MU189649.1:4177-21055 GCA_016904865.1 Pissodes strobi | reverse complement strand
ATATTTATGCAAATTATGTTAATAACTTTATGAAAATGTATACACATGTTAGTCCATCAAATATTACTTATCAATGAGATTAGAAGAAATATTTATGCAAATTATGTTAATAACAATATGAAAATGTATAAGTACACATGTTAGTCCATCAAATATTATTTATCAATGAGAATAGTAGAGACATTTATGTAAATTATGTCAATAACAATATGAAAATGTATACACATGTTAGTCCATCAAATATTATTTATCAATGAGATTAGAAGAAATATTTATGCAAATTATGCTAATAATAATATGAAAATGTATACACATGTTATACCATCAAATATGAATTATCAATGAGAATAAATGAAATATTTGTTCAAATTAGGTTTATAACAATATCAAAATATATATACATGCTAATACCATCAATTATGAATTATCAATGAGTATAAAAATATGTAATGGTGCAAATTATGTTAATGACAATATTATAAGTTTCATTTTACCGACTTGTAATGACATATCGTAACACAAAAGCAAAACAATTCACCAAAATAAACCGTACATCCCGCTGGCTTCTGACTCTCTATTTTTCGTTCTCTACCAATACCTATCGGATCTCCTCCAAAAACCCTCGCAAAAACTCGACTTCAATTTATGACTTGTTTTTATCTTTTACATGTATAAGGGATGTCTCGAAATATACACATATATAGGGTGTCTCAAAAATTAATGTACCAGGTCTAATGAAATAGTATTTTAAAGATGTGGGTTATCTCAACATAACTATATTTGGCGAAGTAATTTGTGTTTTATTATTTGTAATTTTGAAGTCAGTTGACGAGACATTTGGCATTGGCGTTTGTCCTAGACTGTTTGGATTGTCGTCTTGTGCGTTGGGGCTACTGTCCCTTTGAAAACTTCGGAATATGACACTTGTAGTCTTGGCAACACTGCGGGAGGCCTCGTGTTCTTTTTCCCTCGTACATCATCTTGAGTTACTCCAACTACTCCTGTTTTCTGATTGGCTTCCAAAGTGGAAATTCTTTCCAGCAATAACCGATTATTTTCCTTCAGAATTAGGTTTTTATCGCTCATTTCCTCCATTAGTCGGTTTAATAGCTCTACCTCTTGCTTCAGTTTAGCATTTTCATGCTTGGCTTCACTTAAATCGACATTAATAACATCATGTAATGTGGTTTTCGTCCAGAAATATCTTAATTAAAAGTCAGTTTTCAGCTTGTTTGGACTTTATTGTTAAGCTTTTAAATCAAATGCCAACGTTTCGATGCATTCCGCATCATTCTCAAGGCTAAAAATGGAACAAAGCACGTTATACGCATTTCAACACCGTTCAACATTTAGACAGTTTAAAAAAAAAAACAGTGCAGGAATTATACAAAAACCGACATACAACGTAACAACTAAGAGAACTAATAAATAACACAACATCGAAGTGATCAATTAAACGCAATATTGTATGTCGGTTGTTTGTATAATTCCTGCACTGTTTTTTTTGAAACTGTCTAAATGTTGAACGGTGTTGAAATGCGTATAACGTTTCTTTGTTCCTTTTTTAGCCTTGAGAATGATGCGGAATGCATCGAAACGTTGGCATTTGATTTAAAAGCTGAACAATAAAGTCCAAACAAGCTGAAAACTGACTTTTAATTAATAACATCGTCTTTGTTTACTTTTTTTTGACAGCACACAACATGAGTCTTATTCAAGAACTTAAGATTTTTCCTTTTAGCACAACTTCCATGATATAATTCATCACAATTTATGCACAAAAACGTTTTACAAACTTTCTTCGCACAACATTTATAGTTTTTGGCTTCATTAAAACCACTACAATCACTTTTAACGCTCTCCGAATCAGACTGATCCTCATCATCGGACGCCATTTTGCATATATTTTTTTTTAATATGTTATTTTACTTGAAAACAACTTAAAGCTCGTAAATAAGCAAAACATTGAAAGTATTTAATTCTGACGGTGCTGGGTAAGGCATATTGATACGTCATACATAGCCTCTCATATGCTAATGTCAACCTCACCTACACGTGGTACCCCCTGTTTTTCGCAAACGAGGCTATGGCGACCGAGTCTTCACCGGTATAAGTGAAAAACTTTCTTATCCATTGCTCTTGAGTGTGGGATTAAGAAAGGCAGGGCACTCTTTTGTCCTTGGGTTGGGAAACCGGCCCAAAAGGCGGAGGAACTAATTGAATGAATGAATGATTTATTAGTAGCAAAATGCTAATACAAGGTATACAAAATATTTCTTAACGCTAAATTACGATAGTGTCTTTCACATGTTTCAAACAATTTTTCTTAAACTGTTGTAGATTTTGACAGTCCTTCACATTATTTGGCAGTTCGTTGTACAGTTTTAGTCCTCTATGGAACAAATTTTTCTGGTCAGATGTTCTGGGCACTCTTCTTATATAAAAATTATTTGCATTTCTAGTTTCATAATTATGAATAGTATGTACACTTATACAGTTCTCCAGTAAATGTCTTGGTAGCAGCCCATGTATCATTTTGAATATAAATATTAATGTATTCAAATATATTGATTGTCGTACACTCAGAATACCAGTCGCGTCTAGCATTGATTTTATGTTAGTATATCTGTTAGTGTCTAGTATTACCCTTAGTGCTTGATTCTGTCTTTTCTGTATTGTCTCAATTTCACTGTTATTAAGAAGAAAGAGTATTGTGGGACAATAATTGAAATGGGGCATAATGAGTGTCTTGTACAGCGTAGTTTTCGACCATCGACTCAAGGTTTTTCTCATTCTTCCCAACACGTTCACTTTTCTGGCAATTTTGCTTGTTATATACTCAGCATGTTTTGAAAAAGATAAATGCTCATCAATTATTACGCCCAGGTATTTGAATTCCTTCACTTGTTCGATTTTTTCCCCATCAATGGATATTCCAGGGTGCTGTTTAACATCTAGTTGGTTTCCTATGTTCCTAATAACCATAAATTTAGTTTTTCCGACATTAAGGCAAAGATTATTTTTATTTAGCCAAGAGGCTAAATTTTTCATGTCTTCATTAATCTTCTGCACAATTTCTTGTATATTATTGCCAACAAAGTATATGAGTGTGTCATCAGCAAAAAGTTGAATATTACAATTTTGTATATGTTCGGTTACATCATTAATGTAAATGACAAAAAAGTTTGGTCCCATAACGGTTCCTTGAGGTACTCCAAATTTGGTATCTAATAAAGTTGAATGACTGTTGTTGAATTTGGTTTTTTGGCTTCTTCCAAATAAATAGCTATTAATCCATTGCAGAGCCTTTCCTTGAATTCCATATCTTTCCAGTTTTAGCAATAACATCTGCCTGTCGATGGTTTCAAAAGCTCACCTTAGATCAAGGAATAAAGCACCGATAACCAGATTGTCCTTTAATGAGTCTTTCCAATTTGCTAGCACAGTTTGCAAGGCACTTTCACAGGAATTTTCAGCACGAAAACCAGCTTGAAAACGCGTTAAGGTGTTGTTCTTTTCTATGTATCTAACTAATTGTTGATTGACTACGACTTCTAGCAGTTTCTCATAAGTTGGCACTGGCACCATATTTATTGGCCGGTATCCTCACATCGATTCGAATTTATTTTCTTCTCAATCGGGATAATTGTTGAAGTCTTCAACTTTTCCGGAAATTTGCCAGCCTGGATACTAGTGTTTATGACATGCAAAAAGTGATGTCCTATTGCTTGAAATGATAATTTCAATATCGATGTATTTACTCCATTTACACTGCTATTTTTATTTTGCATTTTCTTCACTATTTGTTTAAGATCCATAAAGTCAATTTGTTTGAATTCCTTTAGAGAATAATTTGGTTTTTGAATAGCGGATATAACTTCCATTTGTGTAGTATTATTACAATTCAAGTTTTCGGTTATTGAGTTGATACTGCCAATAAAGTATTCATTAAATGTTTCGCTTATTAGATTATTGTCCCTTATTAGATTGTTGTTGAACTTTATTCCATCATACGTCGCAGAAGAGGGTCTTTGGGCTGTTATTTCCTTCAACGTACTCCACATTTTTTTGGAATCATTTTTCACATCATCTATTTTTTCTTGATAATATTTCTGTTTGCTTTTTCTTATCATTTCTACTACCTTATTTCTTTTTTGTCGAAAAATACTCAAGTCTTCTGTATTCTTTGTTATAATAGCCTTCCTAAATAATTTGTCCCGTTCTCTAATTTCAGCATCAATTTCGCAAGTCCACCATTTTTTATTTCCAAATGTAATAGGCATAGATACGTCTTTCAGGGGGGCATGTTCATCCAAAGTCTTTTGTATGTTTGTCACCAAGTTTTCAGATATTACATTGACGTCTTCAATATTATCATTCCATGATTTATCCATTAATTCAAATTGAAAGTCTGTTTCGTTGAACCTTGAGAAATCTCTTATAGTTTTTCTCAGTATCTGATGTTTTGGCTTTTTCATTAGATCTACAGTTAGGATTGCGTGATCTGTTATCCGAGGGGTTAGGTGTACATTATATGTTGTTGTTTTTGAGTTTGTTATTATCAAGTCTATGATTGTACCTCCTTGTTGGGTCACTCTAGTAAATTTGTTCACATGTTGATGAGCGCCGACGGTTGTAATCAGGCTTGCTAACTTTTTTGAGTAGTGTGTCTCTACTGCTATGTTTATATTAAAGTCTCCCATAAGAATAAGATATCCCTCATCGGACAATATATTTTTTCTTAAAACGTCAGTAAATCCGTCATTACTTGACTGTGTAGGCGGCCGTGAAGTTTCGTTTTTCCTCCGCCGGAGCTTTACTTTTCACTTTTCCGCCGGCGGAGGTAAAAGTGTTTTCATAGCAACATAGATACTTATTAAACTAAAATTTGTATTTATCACTTAATTTGTCCACTGCATTTCTAAAAATCCCTAATTTAGGAACAAATTGGTTATTATTTAATCGAACTTACTCAATAACTGCTTATCAATACGGAATTAAAACGCAATCGGAAACGCGATTTTAAAAAAATAATTATTGTTGACAGTGTCCACTGACAGCTTTATGTTACATTACTATAGCAACAACCTGTGCTTATTCACCGACACCGGTCTACGCCTTGCGAACCCACATCTTTAATAATTATTATTACTATTAAAAAGAGATGTTTTTGCACTCATTTGTCGACATCTGAAGAAAAAACAGCATATTTTATTTGGAGGAAAAGTTACTTTTCATGGCTTGCTCTCTATTACCAGCCTCACTCCGTTCGGCTGTTAAACACAAGCGCGCCATGAAAAGTATCACTTTTCCTCCATATAAAATAATATACTATTTTAGAACATCTTCTAATTTTTGGAGGAATATAGTATGACTAGCATTGGGAGAATGGTATAGGCACAAAATGTTATATTTAAAACTGTCGATAGAGGCTTCTATTCCTATCATCCATAGATTAGTGTCAATTACTACTGTAGATATTTGTTTTGCTCTTATTTCACTTTTTATAAAAATTATACTCCCACCTGTGTGCCGACTTGTGGAGTCACAACTGAATTGTTTGTATCCCTCTATGTGTCTTTCCTTTTCATTTATTTCTTGAGTAATGTGCGTTTCAGTTAAGCATACAATAACTGGTTTCCATTGTTCAATTAACCAACATAGTTCTGTTTTATTTGCTAGAAAACTTTGTATATTTAGATACAATATTTACGGTGTTCGTTGCTATATATTATGTTCGTTGTAAATGCTTGGAAAATCATATTTCTTCTGCAGTTGCATGTAGATTCTTTTATAAGAGTCACATTCTTTACTATAAGCTGGGTGGTCAAATGTTATATTTTCTAATCCTAAGTTTTCTGCTGCATATTTACAGTTGATGCATACTTTTATCGTCGCCTCACATTCACTTCGTTTATGTTCTTCTGTGCAGTGCGGACAAACTTCTTTTTCATTTTTGCATTCCTTCCCCATGTGGCCAAATTTCCAGCATTTGTAACATTGTACAATGTTCACATGATCTACAAAATGGCATGATTTCCATCCTATACTAATTGTTCCCCTTAACCTCAACTGCGCATATGTCTGTTGGTCCACCTCCATAATAACATTTGTTCTTGGTTTTCTTCCTTCTTTCTTTGTTTCATAACTATGTATCATTCTAATTATTAACTTACTTTCGTCTGTGGATATCCTGTTCTGTTTAATAATTTTTTCCACCAATACTTCTTCGTTATCTGCAACCTCTTTACTGACATTGATGATTTTTATCCTTGGATTTTTTTTCTCAGGTCTATCGCTTCATATTGCTCGCCTAAATTCCTTTTGATACTTGATGAAACTGCTATTTCACCTTCTTCACTATTGTAACTTATCGCTACTCCACCACCACGCAAGTACTTTACAGCTGATATTGCAACACCCAAGTTAGTAGGTTCAATCCTGGCTTCCAGTTGTTTCCTTGTTGCCTCACTTAGCTGATTCTTATCCTTTGGTTTGACAAGTAACACTTTTTCTTTCATTGTAGATTTTTTGACAACTTGACTATAGCTCTCTCCGCATCTAAATTGATTAAGCTCCTCTAGTTTTTTCTTCAGTAATTGAATTATTTCATCCTTACTTTCTATTAGGTTTTGTTTGTCATCAATGGTATTTTTTAACAACACATACGTATCAAAATCCAAACATGTCTGACATACAAATTTCATAACTCGAGATGAAAGTTGCAAAACCTTTACTTCAGAAGAGGTTAATTTGCCACAACTTTTGCATACTTTTTTGTGACATTCATCACAGATATAAATTTCCTTTGATTTTATTTCATGACAGAAATCGCATTCCATTTTTCTTCATTAATTGCAGGATTTATTTTCAGCACAAAGTGGCAACCGCGCGCTCTGTACTCCAGCGCGCAGCGTAAACAATACTTGTTTATTTTGGGATTTGTGGGCCAAATTTTTCACCAAACTTATTTCCTTCACTCACACATCATTTATACTGTTCACTATTTATGTAAAGTGTCTTATTTTACTTTAAAAGTCCGAATATTTGGAAAAAAGTTGTGTTTTTCTGATAGCTCAGCAAACAACACGTCCGCCGCGTTGCCAACTCTGTTGGCACCGCACAGACAAAGTGAAAGGCATAAGGATGCAGAAAGAAGTGGAGAGACTACTGCATTAATGATCACTTTATGATTTCTCTTAGTAAAATATCATGGCAGCAATCAGAACTAAATATTCCGGAGTTTCAAGTCCTCCAATCGGATCTCCGGGGAAGACAGCTTTGAGAGATGCCAGTAAGAAGCGTTTATTGCGGGAAAGTATGAGGATTGGAACATGGAACGTGAACAGCATGTTCGAGTTGGGAAAAGCCCATAATGTTGTCCTGGAAATGTCAAGATTAAATATTAAAATTATGGGAATCAGTGTTACAAAATAAGGCAATTTGTTAAGATAAAATGCAATTAGTTAAGATAAACTTTGATTTGTTAAGATATGATTTCAATTGCCTCATTATAATTACTATAATTCAAATAAAAAGCCAATTTGTTACTATAAACTATAAATGCACTTTTCTTTAAATTATGACTTTAATTTACTAAAAAGATAAACTGAAAGATACTCAGGGTGTATAGGTACGGAGCATGATAATTACAATTTATTTTCGAGTGAAGTAGTGATTATAAAGCGCAAAATAAAAGATTAGAAATTTCAAAAAAAAAAACATTTTTATTCTATTTCCTTCCAACAAAAATAAGTGAATTCCGTTGAATTATCCTGGTGACATCTACACCTTAATCACCTTGTGGTTCCTCCGAGCTTCCTGGAGAGGGCTACTGTAAATTGCTGTAATGCCTAGGATCTGTCCTGTGACGTCACTGGAAGCTGTCCTGGTGAGGCCGAGTGCGGGTGGACTCAGTAGCATGAAAAAAAAACCAGTACAAGGCAGTTAAAGAGTTCACCAAGAATATTGTTATCAACTCTATTTCAATTTGGCGGAGAGCGTTGCCTGTCTAAGCTTAGGCTTTTAATACAGAACTTGGCAATAGATAACTACAAATAATTCTTCTCAATTAACAACGCCAAAAAAATGCCAAACCCCGCTCAAGAAAAATTGATTTTAATTCAATTAAATATGCTTCCACCAATTTGCACAGAATTGTTTAGACCATAGACAATAATTGAAGATGTAAGTGGATGAAGGGCCCATGTAACTTTTTTGTAAAAAATGAGTTTTTTGTGGAAACGAAGGTCCCAAGTACATATAATTTTGTCCTGATATGATTCAACTCAATTTTCCAACTAATAAACGAAATAGCAGTGGATGAAGGACTTATGTTCATAACAAAATATATATCAGTTAGTGAATGAAGGGCGTATGTATCATTTTACTGTACATAGTCCCAAAATTATCGTTTACAAATAAATAATAGAATGTCATAGTGGATAAAGGACCCATGTTCGTACTTGTGCACACAGGTCATTTATGTCTATAATAATACAAACTTTTCCGCTGTCTATAATAGTAGATGAAGGGCCAGGTACGTGACTACAAAATATAAAAACAAACAACTCTACTAATAAGATAGCTGAAATCTGCAGTTAATCGCGAGACTGCGTGCAATGTGCGTTTCAAGTAAAAAGTTTGCTGTACAGAAATATTATATTTGGGGGTGCGGAGTTCGATTTTTTGGTTTACAAAATCGCACGAGTTTGCTGTACTGAAATATTTCGAAAATAGGGGATTTTTGGGGAAAAATTGTGGTTTTAACACACAGTGATTTAAAAAAATTTATTTGTACGTGTACGTTGATCCCTCTAACCGTTTCTGTAATGAAGGAAAAAAAAAATTCGAAAATAATTTTCGAAAAAAAAAATTGATGTTGGTACTCTGGAGAGAGATATTTGGGAGCGCAGAGTTCGAATTTTTGGTCTAAAAATCGCACGACTTTGCTGTACCAAAATATTTCGAAAATAGGGGATTTTTGGGGATAAATTGTGGTTTTAACACCCTGTAAGTGTTTTAAAAAATTTTATTTGTACGTGGGTAACGTGTACGTTGATCCCTCTAACCATTTCTGTAATAAAAACAAAAAAAAAATTCAAAAATAATTTTCGAAAAAAAAAATTAATTGATGTTGGTACTCTGGACAGGGATATTTGGGGGCGCGGAGTTCGAATTTTTGGTCTAAAAAACCGGACCACTTTGCTGTACCGGAAATAAAATATGACACAAATACGAACTGTAATATTTGACAGTTAGAGCTGTCAAATTACTTCATACGAATATGACATACGTCAAAATGTTATAATATACCATCGAGATATAAAATTTATCTCGATGTAATATACAAATAATTTTTTTTAAATAATGTACAGAGTGGTAATAAAATTATATTATAAAAAAACCATTTTAAATATATTGAAGATTTGCCAAAAAATTTAGAAGTATTAATAGGAAAACAAACTTATTGGGTGAAAAGGTTAATTTCAGGGACGGTATTAAATGGTTAAGGGTAGAAGAGTATGGAAGCTATCTATATAAAAAGAGCTTAGATGAGAATTGTCCATTTTTAAAGGTCAATCTGCTAAAAAAAATCTACTCAGAATAGGAACTACAAAATTGTCAACTTAAAGTTATAAGAAATAAAAAGAATTTAGTGTCTACTGAAAAATTGGAAAATATAAAGGAGCAGCTGAAATTTGTCGAAGAAGAATACAAATATTTGTATGAAAAACTCTTAGAAGATTATGAAGAATCGAGCAATGCATAAAAAAGCCGTGAAAAATAGAAAATTGAGATAGGTTAAGGATTAAGTCAGGTTTTACTTTTAGAACAATGGTTAAATTAATGTAGTTTTAGTTGCAAGATATATAGATCCTTTATACACTAACTACTTATATGAAAGATAAAACAAAACTTAGTGTATAAAGGGTCCAAGTACACTTTATATTTTTTTCTCCTAAAGTATGTATTTTTTGTTACACTATTTTGTATATTAGATTTATGGATTAAAGATCTTTGTCTAGAAAAAAAGTTATTTCCTTAAATAGTTCCCAAAAAAAAATCCGGGCATAATAACTTTAAACCACTTTTCCTCAAAATTAACTCAATTGTACATAGGCCCTTCATCAACTTGTGTCTTCAATTATGGTTTTAAATTAAACAGTGACCTGATTAAAAATAATAAATAAAATAACTAGCTGTTTAAGCTGATAAAGCTTGTGATGAACAATATTTCAATAAAAAAACAATTACAGTAATCAGGTATGAACAAAAGTGAAATTGATAAATTTAAACAGACAATCAAAATGCAATCATTTTCTGAAAGCTACTTTTCAACTCAAAAATCAATTCAATTCAAAATAAAGGTAATAACAATTATTCAATTCAATTATTGCCTGAAAGCTATTTTCTAACTCAAAAATCAGTTTAATTCAAAAACAAAGGTAACAACAAATTTAAACAGAAATAGAGAAATAAAACAAACAAACAATTATTATGATCTTGTACCGACCACGGTCGAGAAGGGCTTGAGAAGGCGCTCTTTAAATAACAAGGTGACGATAAAATGCTTCTATAGGCCGAACAACAACTAACTAAGCTTAACTCTGATTCCCTATATAACTCCTAACATCCGATAACGATACCAGAGAAAATTATACTAAGTTTCCCACACTATAGACAGTTTGGGTTATTAATTTCTAAAAATGCTACCTCTAACTAGAACCTAGATATGAGCCCTATAGGCCAATTTGATCGATTCCTTAGTTGGGTTGCTGAACTAAATACGAAATTTAATAACCCCTGCTTTTGTAGGATCAAGTCCCTTTTTTTTCTCTTAATCAAGAGCCTTAAGCTCCAAAAAACCCACTGTCACACATATGTCCTACAGACAAAAACATACACACGACAAAAGACAACGTGGTATGTGTGAAACGATAGTAGACAAATATCAGACATTCACGAGCTTATTCAACATATAGATATCAGAGATTCGCACGCTTAGCAGCTTTACTCTGCCTACAGACTTTACGATATAGGAAACTAGAAATAAGATCAGATAACGCAAAAAATAAAGAAAAAGTCAAGCCTACCTTCTCTCAAACCTCTCACGCTGGTCGTTGGTACAAGACAGATTTTAAAATCCAGACCTACCTTCCACCAGAATCACATCTCAAAAAAAATTGCACCGCGCGCAGTCACAAATATTTCACCTTTTTCCACCGTACGAAGCAACCGATTTTAAGCATAAAATATGATCTGCATATTTGAAATTATTTACCAATTTTAAATAATATATTCTACTGCTGTATTTATGTAGATTCAACCCATAATATTAATTTTCATTTTATATTAACTAGATAATTATCGACTGGTATATTTAAAAGACAAAAATTAGTTTTAAATGAACTTGATGGGCAATATAAGAATTCAGTATTTATTAATATTTTCGTAATATTTAATGCGGAATTTTTCACACTGTTGCTACCAGGTCGGTTCAGACAGTAATTCAAAATAGGTGGAAGATGAAAAGTTATTATTTCAAACCAAAAATAAATACAAGCAAACTCGGAAAAACCTGATGTTACGGAATTATTAAAATTACCGTAACATCAGCGAGACAAGATGGAACGGAAGCGGAAAAAGTACGATCCAAAACAAGATAATATACTGCTCGGGAAGTAGTGATGCTAGACATCAACATGGAGTGGCGATTATCATTGATGAAACAATGAAGCATGCAGTGAAAAATTTTGTACCCTTCTCACCACGAGTGATGCTATTACAACTTGAAGCTTACTGCGGTACGCTAAATCTCATTCAAGTGTACGCACCCACAGCCGACAAAGAAGACCAAGAAATAGAAGATTTTTACCAAGATATAGAAAACGTTTTAAAGTGGGCCAAAAATAAAGATGTGACCGTAATAATGGGGGATTTAAACGCTAAAATTGGCCGAGGTGATAAAGATGAGTGGGTTGGTAAACATGGATTAGGAGAGCGAAACGAGAGAGGGGAGCATCTGCATCAGTTCTGCCAAGAAAACTCAATGGTTATTGCTAATACGCTTTTCGAACACCCCAAGCGCCGCTGTATACCTGGAAATCACCACAAGATAACCCTCAGCATGTAGTCAGAAATCAAATAGACTATATTATGATAAAACAGAGATACAGGAACGCAGTAAGAGACACCAAAACATATCCGGGTGCGGATGTAGGCTCGGACCATGTATTGGTAGTAGCGGAGATCAAGGTCAAACTCAAAAAAATAAAGAAACCAGCAATAAAAGCCAGAATTGATACGCAACAGCTGAGAGACATCAACATCATGAGAGACGTTACCGGGGATATAAACAGGAACCTACAAAAGCAAAATGAAGAGGAAGGCGCAAACAATAATGAAAAGGAGCCAGAAGACATGTGAAGAGGCTTCAAGTCGGCAATGATAGAGTCATGCAGAGAATACCTGAGACCACGCAAAAGATAAAAATGACAAGACTGGATGACGGATGAGATTCTTGGGTTAATGGAAGAAAGGAGAATAGCCAAAACCTCCAGAGACCAGAGAAAGTACCGAGAGCTGAAAAACAAAGTAAGGTATGAATGTCACCAAGCCAGAGAAACATGGCTGATGGGTAAATGCTCGGAAATGGAGGAGTTACAACAGCGACAAGATATACATAACCTCCATAAAAAGATCAAGGAATTTACCGGCACGAGCAAAAAACAAAAGCCGCACATTCTAATAAACAATGACGGTAACATTATAGTAGATATAGAGAAGCAAGTACTACAATGGGAAAATTACATTAAAAATCTGTTCGATGATCAGCGAGTAGAGATACAAGCCAGTACTGAAGAACAAACGGGGCCGACCATTCTGAAAGAAGAGGTAAAACGAGCAATAGAAACAACAAAAAGCGGAAAAGCTCTGGGTCCAGGCGAAATACCTGTGGAAGTGTTGAAGTTGATTGAAGAACAACACTTGGACTCTATAACAGCCCTATTCAATAGAATATATATATAACGGGAACCATACGAGCGGAATGGCTAGAATCGACCTTTGTTACAATACCCAAAAAGGAAAATGCGAAGAAATGTTATGAATATCGTACAATCAGCTTGATGAGCCACACATTGAAAGTGTTCTTGAGAGTTATACACCGCAGAGTATTTCAGAAACTGGAAAGTAATATCTCGGATACCCAGTTTGTGTTTAGAAACGGATACAGTACTCGGGACGCATTATTTGCATACAATGTCCTCACAGAACGCTGTCTCGATGTCAATCAGGAAGTTTACGCCTGTTTTATAGATTACAATAAGGCGTTTGATAGAGTGAGGCATGACCAGCTAGTAGAAGTGCTAAATCAGAAAAACCTGGACTCACGGGATATCAGGATCATTGTCAACCTTTACTTTATCCAAAAGGCAACAATGCGAGTACAAGAAAAGACGACTGACCCTATAGAAATCAAACGGGGCGTAAGACAGAAATGTGCCCTCTCGCCACTTTTATTCAACATCTACTCTGAAGAAATATTCACCAGAACCCCCGTGTATGCGAGTTGAGAGGCATCACAGTAAATGGCAAGACAATTAATAACTTGCGCTATGCAGACCATACTGTCCTTCTTGCTGGAAATATGCAGGACCTACAAGAACTGCTGAACAGGGTCGTCACTGCCAGTCGACATTTTGGCTTGACACTTAACACAAAAAAGACCAAATACATGATTATAACAAAGAACAACGCACCGCAACAAGATATAACTATCTGGACACAAACATCACCTGCACCACTGATTATTGCTCCGAAATCAAGATCCGTATAGAGAAAGCACGTGCAGCTTTTGTCAAAATGAAGAAGATGCTCTGTAGCCGCGACTTGAGCCTAGATCTTAGAATACGCATGCTGAAGTGCTATGTATTCCCGGTACTGTATTATGGCGTAGAAACTCTGTACGAAAGAAAAATAGAAGCATTTGAGATGTGGACCTACAGAAGAATGCTCAGAATATCGTGGGTGGAGCACACGACCAACGCAGAAGTGATTACCAGAATGAATAAAGAGTTGGAGGTGTTAAAGGAAGTGAAGAGAAGAAAGATCACCTATCTGGATCACATAATGCGGGGTTCAAAATATGAGATACTCCACTTGACAATCCTGGGGTAGATTATGGGCAAAAGGTCACTTGGAAGAAGAATATCTTGGCTGCGGAATCTGCGAGAACGGTTCAACATGTCTTCTGCAGATCTATTCAGAGCAGCAGTTTCCAAGGTCAGGATTGACATGAAGAAGAAGAAGAAGGTGCTAGAATATAGACAATTTCTGTCAGTGCTAGGTATCGACTTCACACCATATCATAATAACCACTCAGTATGAGCCTAATTAACTGAGATAACGCTGAGATGAAATACAGTAATATACAAGTAATAATAAAAGGATAAATATTACCTTAATGTCCACAATAAGCTACTATATACAATATATTTACCAATTGATGAGCAACGTTCAACCGTTGAGCAATTTATCTTCAAACAGAGGGAAAGTCACTTAAAAGTACTTACTAAGTCTCTCCTTAGCTTCTATATACAATGTACTTCAACTGCTTGCAATTAAGGATGACTCAAGTTGAAGTGAATTGAAAATATGCAATAATATGCTTAAATAACTTCTGTTGGTAGCGCAATGGCATCGAGAGTTTATTTTACCTAGCAGAGTAATTTGCACTGGAAAACATCACACTGTATGAGTGTGTAAGAGAAAACTTCAATTTAAGAAGAGGGCATGACAGGGATGCTTTTGTAGAAATGCGGTTTTAATACACGCAACCAAATGGATTATAAAACACGCTATGCTAGGAACGCATAGGCAGGCTTAATTCTGAGAAAGGGAAATAGCACTTATGGGAAACTTTACATTATAAGCCGAGTGCCAAAAACGCCGTTTACTTTTCGGCTTTTGAGAGAGTGAGATAGTGAGTTTACTTACATGGCCGGTGCCACAGGCAACGCTTACTATAGCGACTTACTTGTGGGAGAATCAGAGAACAACTCCCATGACCGAGTGCCAAGGTGGACTATCGCGACTCACTTGGGAGAAAGTCGGGGAACAGGTCTCTCATGGCCGAGTGCCACGAGGAGCGCGTACTATCGCGACTTATTTGGGAGAGAGTCGGGGAACAAGTCTCTTCAAGAAGGTGAGGGCGCGTCCTTCCTGAAATATCCCTTCCGTAGAGGGCAACTATTGTAAATATAGAAAAGTTATAGGTACAAAAAATTAACATCACCGGTAGTCTGAACAAAACTGAATTTTAACACAAACCTGGTCGAAATCTGCTGACTAGTTTTTATAAAATTCGATTATTATAGATGGGAATTTTAGGGACGCTGAATTGACTGTTTCCGGTAGTCGCTGTATGAACCGCTGTGATTGGCCGGATGTGTTTCTGCTTATAGCTGACCCTAGCTTGTGTTTTGAAATAAGTGAATTGTATACACAGTGGCATGGAATATTAATATAATACGAATTAAATCGCTAGATTTTAATAGTTCAAATAGTTTTGAACAAAGTTTTCAATATAATATATTTAAATTAATTGTTCATTATATTTTATTGTTATATATATATTCTTTCCCTTGACTTATTTATGTTTCGTAAAAATGTCTGTAAAAATTCTATGAGTGATTTTTTGGTCTCTTCATGGTAAAAAATTCCTATAAACACATGTCGTAAAATGACTGATTTCTAAGATACAAGACGTTGAAGGTTGCTTTAATGTTTGATATTTTCCTAAACTATTTTAGAATGGCTTCAGTTAGAAACTTAAAATTTGTTAGGTATTCGTCGTTGCATAATCTGCCTCGTAATAGAATATTAATCGCGATATTTCTCCTCTTGACATAGCGCCAATGTTTTAAATGACGTGTTTTGAAGGGATACTTGATCGAGCGGTTTGCGGGGATACTTCCCAAAGCCAAAAGTACGAGCGGCTAAATTACAAGTTGCAATCCAACACGATCTATGTCTCTACGTTCTAGCAAAATTTCTACAACTCCTCGGTAGTGTAGTAGGCAGAGTTTTTGCCTGCCATTTCTGCGCTGCGGGTTCGATTCCCGTCTGTCGCGACAGATGTTTTGTTTATTGTTTTTTATTAATTTACCTTTTTTTCTTAATTTTGGGTTAGCCTTAGGTTAGTTTTGGTTAGCACTTGGTTAGTTCTTGTTGATTGAGAGCTCCCATAGCGAGCGAAGCGAGCGGAGGGCCATGCAAAGCCATAATAATACCCCGGCTATTGGATCGCAACTTGTGATTCAGCCGCTCGTGTCAGCACCGTCTATAGAATCTATAGACGTTGGTGTCAGGGTTGATCTTGACGGCGCGCGGCGATGCGACACATGCAGTGGTGTTGAATAAATGGGAAGGCGGCATTTTGGCCTATCTGAGGAAAAATGTCTAGATCCCGCATCTCCATTTAGGAACCTCGGACGATTCCTCGAACAAAACTGTTGGGTTTGCGTCCCAGGACATTGCCAGGCATGGGCGTAGCCAGGATTTCTCTTCTCTTGCTCCACGGGGGGAGGGGGGAGGGGAGGTGGGTAAGATAGTGTTGCCAGATCAAAAGTTGGAAAAATGTTTCATCTTCTTGGAAAAATGATGCCCGCCGCAGGTCTATCCCAACATTTTTGAGTGGCACGCCCATGTTTCTCCCAAAAGTCGTTAAAATCGTTAAAAATTACCAATTTATGGGGCTCACCTGAAAAATTTGTGACGGTAACGAACGAAGGGCGAAGACGGACGAAGGACGGACCGGATAACTGACCTTACCGTACAACTGATGCAGTCTTGAAGACTGCATCCCCATGATCC
>MU189648.1:50143-62426 GCA_016904865.1 Pissodes strobi | reverse complement strand
CGGCACTGGATTCTACAGAAACAGATTTTACCTTTTCGATAACTTATCAGATAGCTGAGATACGAGGCATGCTCAAAAATGCAATATTTTCAAAATCATCCTGTATCTTAAAAACAAAACAGGCTATAAAAATTCTGTTCACGGTATCTTTTGTTTCACAAAAAATTAACACGGTAATGCGAAAACCGCAACTTTCTATCCACAATAATAAAGGAGATACCCCGTAAAACCATCGAAAATTGGACACCCTTTACAATTAGAATAAATGGTTTTGATCCAATTCTAATAGAGAAAAGGCGAAAGTCAAATAACTAATACTAGATGAGGTAGGTAGTACTATTTCCAGAAATAAAAAAGCCGATAAAATGTATTAAATTGTATGGAGTTACGTAGGTTCGTTGAAGTGCACTGGTAGTTCCAATGTTTTCTCCAATTTGGAGGCTCATTTCTTTATTTGCGTTCAATTATCCGATATTTTTTAATAAAATTGTTGATTATTACGTTTCAAAATCGAAAAAAGCCCGCGGCAACTTTGCAGGTCACACAACGGGTTTAAAATGAGAGGTTGAGAGAATATTTCTCATGGCAGAAGCTCAGTTTCATCACCGTTACAAAATCGAAAAAAGCCCGCGCCAACTTTGCAGGTCACACAACGGGTTTAAAATGAGAGGTTGAGAGAATATTTCTTATGGCAGAAGCTCAGTTTCATCACCGTGACATTCGTAAAATCCTCAAAGAACTAGATACGCAAACGGAATCAAGACAGGATGGAATACCTGCCATCGTGTTAAATAACTGCGCCAACGAACTAACACCCAACTTTTCCAGACTTTTTTCTCTGTCTTACCGAAAAGAAATTTACCCATCTTCTTGGAAACTCGTTGGAGTGCAACTTGTTCCAAAAAAGGCAAGAAAACCACGTTCTCAAACTATCGCTGAATTACCTTGCTTCCAATAATCTCCAAAGTCATGGCGTGTAGTCAATCAGCAATTACTCAAGTACCACGGTATCAACAGATTAATTAGCGATAACCAATGCGATTTTCGGAAAGAGAGATAGAAAATACCTATATTGGCCTATGTCACTTATATATGGAGTGGGGTAATTGAGTGCTACGGAGAATCTCGAGCGATTTTGTTGGATATTTCGAAGGCATTTGACAGAGTTTGGCATGACCGATCCTTAAGAGCCGATCTCTGCAAGTTTCAGTTACTGGACACATCTCAGACACATTCACCATTAATGCGGGCGTGCCTCAGGATGCAATACTTTCACCAGCTCTGTTCCTCATCTATGTTAATGTCCTGCTGGCCGAAATCAATAATCCTGTTTACAGTTTTGGCCGATTAGAGTACCCTTGTCTCCCAATTGAGATCAGAAAAACCGTTACCAGCGACTGAAACTTATCACCGCAGACAGGAGCAGATTACAGCAATTAATCTAGATCTGGAGAAAGTTCGAACTTCGAGCGATAGAAATTTGATCCAGTTCAATGCAGCAAAAGCTCAATCAGTCACGATTACCAAGAAGGCGAATCATTATGGCAGGATCGACCATTCCTTCATCAGACTACTGGGTGTCTCGGTTAACATAAATATGTCATGGCCTGACCACGTTGCTAACATCGCAAAATCAGCCTCGCAGAAGCTTGGTGTGCTATTTCGCAACTAAAAACTGTATACCGCAGCAGATGTTCTTGCTCTACAAAGCATAAATAAGACCGTCCTTAGAATATTGCTCACATCTGGGGTGCCGCAACTCACTCCCTGGACATCTGTTTCCCTCTAATTACAACCTACAACTATTTAAGAATCGAGTCAACTAACATCTTCGCACACACACATCGCTCATCGAGTGCCATAGGATCTCCCTTTAGTGTATGTGCTACTGCCATAAAAAAAATTACGAAATTCTTTTTTTTTGTTTGTAGTGACTTTTTCTGCGTTACAAAATGTGGCTATAAAGTTTTTATGTAAATATCGTTTTTATTCATCATTACCTGCAGTATAATCCTTGATCTCATTTAATTCTTTTTTTGCTCTGTAAGTCTACTTATATTGTTCATACATATTTTATTTTCCTCTAGTCTATTGGATACCTAAATAAAATAAGTCAAGTTTGTACTGGGCCAAAAAGGAAAAAATTGGGGACTTTCAATATAGCAACCTTCGGCCTGACATTGAAAACAGACTGCTAATCTTCAAGATTGACATATATATCTTTTTTTAAATCCGATTTTAAAGTTACTTTTCTAAAGTATATTATATCAAAAGAGAATTTTTTTTAAATGACCCAAAAATATGGAAGTTTGTAATAGAGGTTCAACTAGTTTTAGGCCTCATATTTTCAGTTTATTGAAAGGGGACCATAATAGTTATTTATGTACCAAGGGTATTAAGTAGATGTTTATGCCCTGAGGGCGACTATGTTACAAACCCGAGGGCCTCTGGCCAGAGGGTTTATAAGTCGCCCGAGGGCATACACAACTATTAATACCCGTGGTGCATACAAACTTTTATGTCATACTAGTTCGTTATTGCATTCACAATATGTAAGTATTTAAAAAAATACGAATTCAATTCAATTATTTGAGTCCATAAAGTGTACTTTATGCCCGCATGGGCCATAAAGTGGACTTTATGCCCGCACGGGCATAAAGTAATCCATTATGTAAATGGTATCTAAGGTATAAAAACACAATAATGTACTGGTATGGCATAAAATATTTTTTTGCAAACTATCTGAATTCAGCTGGAACAGTTTAATATAATAAACTCTAAAAAAATACGGTTTACGTTAATTATTTGGACATATCCAACAATTTTATGAGAAGAAAATATTACCAAATTTTCTTGACAAAAATCCAAAAATAAAAAGATTGTAACCTTAGATACATTTTTATTTTTAAAAAATCTAAAAGAATTGCCCAACAACATAATTTTTAATTAAAAATATACACTTTTCAAGTAGCCTAAAATGAAATTTGGTTCTTTGAAAAGGTACGCGATGGAACAGCAGAAGGCATTCTTTCATACAAATATCGATTTTTCTTTCAGCCTTTGCCGGTATCGTGATAAAAATTATAACAAGTTGTTCCCATTTTCAACCTATAAATCCAACTCGGCGAGAATATTATAAAAAACACAGATTCATTCACATACTATCAGAAACGATATTTTTCACAATTTTATAAGCAAAATTGGATGCCCACTGCATCGTAAGCCCAAAAAAAGAACGGGTGTAAACGCATGGAAGTAGAAAAAAATTAAGGGGTTTTAGAGGATATCTAAGAAATACAAATATATGTGTATCTATGAGGTAAACCTTTATTTTCAGCTTTTTCAGAATAGTAATTTCTTATAATTTTTTTGGTTCGATTTTGTGGCATAACGAACACACATTTAAATTTTCGAGATTAAAACTTTTTCGATCAAACTTTTTTAAAGTCCAGAGTAGTATTCGGACACTTAGATAATGAATTTTTTATATGACAAGGTTGCTAAAATATTTGAAAATATTTGTATACAAGAGGTAAAACGATTTTTCTAAAAGTGAAATACATGTGTGAGAAATAATCAATGTATGTTTAACCACGACTCCAATGGAAAAACTTTATTTGGATTTCTGGAGCTCTTTTATTTTAGTGTTTGAAAAAGTTGGATTCAAAAATGTTTAATTTTTTTAAATATTTATTGGCGTCCGATTTAGAACAAAATCGAAGTTTCTTTACATATAAACACACACTTGTATTGTAAACAGGCTTGTGCCTTGATCAAATAAATACATTAATATATTCAAATTATATTTATCAGGTGGTAAATATTTCAAATTTAAAACTAAAAGCAGACATCCAATAATAATTTCTACTTCTCTGTAACAATTTTAAATAATAGATACCACCAATTTACTTAAAAAGTTATTGTACTCGGAAATATGTATTGGTCAAATTAATAGTTAATTAACAAAGAGTGACCGGTCAAAGACAACTCTAATTTTAAATTTAAATTAAAATAATTTTATTTATACTTAAGAGTTTAGAAATCATGGGGGTGAAGATGAAAAGTTCGTATTTGACGTGTTGCTCCAAATGATTCCAAAAACTAGATAAGTACAGTTATAGAACTAACAAAAATTCGCAAAAATTTACATTTTATTTCGTTCAATTCTAACATCACCGATAATAATAAAAATCACTATCTCGCAAATCAGAAAAAGTTATTTATTTCACGTAAAGAGTACATTTTATTCCATGTAAATAGTACACGACTCGTAAACACCTCCATATACACGTTTTACTTCGCGCTAAATACTAATTGCAATGTTGCCAATAATCTGAGGTGACAGGGCATAGCTTATATACCGCTTATATATCGAAAGTGGCATGAGGTGACATTGTACTACGAAAAAGCGCCACACGAACTAAGAGGACGAGGTTGTGAATACCGAAGCAACTTTGTCACCTCAATTTTTGTGAAATGGGGCAGAACACCCCCCTGCTATCCCAGCAAATTAAAATCAACGCATAACGTTTTCACCTCAAAATTCTGAGGTGAAAGCGTTTTATATGAGGTGACACCGCATGTTAAGTATCTATTTTCGAGGTGACCACGTATATATATATATATATATATATATACAAAAGTATGGTGTTTCTTGGTCCATAATATATGATATACGAAAGAAAGTTCTTTTTCGAGAGACCAGAACATTGATACGTGAGCTTGATTTTCATTTAGGTCCGGGAAAGCACCACCTGTGACCGGTTTCGACTTTCACAAGTCTCGTCAGACAGGCTAGTGGGTACCTTTCCCGGATCTAAATTTCAAATCAATGCTTATATCAATTAGCGTCGAAGATGTAAACCTAGTACTCCCTCTGCAGTTTTAAAACTCTGAAGAATGATTTGTAATACGATTTTCATATGTAACGGTTCTCCTTCGCAGGTAGTAACCACATACAAAATCGATTTCTGTACTCGATAGTACCTTTTAATATAAATTATTTTTATGCAAATATATAAAGGCAACAATGTGCGATGTAATTTATTGTTAATATATCTTACCTTCTTGAGTTCACGCCTAAAAGAAATTATATAGTTTATTTTCTTTTTCATTATTTCTTTTGTCCTTTCTGAGAACAATTCCCTAAATGTGTTAAATAAAATATCACAACTCTAATTCCTCTATATTTGATACATGTAATCTTTTGATGTAACACTCCATAGGCAGCTGTTTTCTTTCTATATTTCCATAAATTGTTCCCAGAATGGTTTATTTTTCAACATCTATGATGAGATCACAATAACTACGATTAACAACAGCAATCTGCACTGGCAGCCGGGTCTTTGGGTCTGTCTTCAAGTCTGAATCTTGTTGGATTACTTCGTAGTCTCGATCGGTTTCCCGAAGATCAACGATTGCGCTTTTTGGCAGATCCAAAGCAATTTCTTGCATGTTACCTTTTCGTTCGGGATACGACCAGCAACTGACTATTTTAATTCATGATAAAATTGGCAACTTTTAAGATTCCGCTTCGCTTGGACTTCTGAAAATATTTCAACATGCTCGTCAAAAGTAGTAACCATGGTATAAATTAGTATACGGTAGGTTCACTGGAAACAAATTTCCGACAGCGTTTGGCGACGGGGCGAATCCGGATTAATCTGGTTCGTGGCCCACGATGGCCATGCTACGAGGCACAGAGAGTGTGCAAACGCCCTGAGATTGTGTACTTTCGCTTCGCGTTGTCTTATAATAACCGAGGAAAGCGCATCAGCGGATAATTTTTGAATCTCTCCCCACAAGCTGCTCGCTGCTGCTGTTAGAGTACAATAGTATATTATTTTATATGGAGGAAAAGTGATACTTTTCATGGCGCGCTCGTGTTTAATAGCCGAACGGAGTGAGGCTGTTAATAGAGAGCAGTAACTTTTCCTCCAAATAAAATATGCTGTTTTTTTCCTCAAATGTCGACAAATCAATGCAGAAACATCTCTGTTTAATAGTAATAATAATTATTATTAAATATAAGTGGGTTCGCAAGGCGGCTTAGACCGGTGTCGGTGAATACAGGTTGCTGCTATAGTAATGTAACATAAAGCTGTCAGAGGACACTGTCAACAATAATTATTTTTTTAAAATTGCGGCTCCGATTGCATTTTAATTCCGTATTGATAAGCAATTATTGAGTAAGTTCGATTAAATAATAACCAATTTGTTCCTAAATTAGTGATTTTTAGAAATGCAGTGCACAAATTGATTGATAAATACAAATTTTAGTTTAATAATTCTTGAGTTGTTGATGCTTGCTTTGTTGCTTGTTTGTATCTATGTTGCTATGGTAACACTTTTACCTCCGCCGACGAAAAAGTGAAAAGTAAAGCTCCGGCGGAGGAAAAATGAAACTTCACGGCCGCCTACAAAGTCGAGTAATGACTGATTTACTGACGTTTGAAGAAAAACTTATTTTTTACCGTGCTGCGGCTTTTGCGTTTGATGCAAAAACATCAAACGATTTTTGATGAGTGGATCTACTCGATATTATTTGTACTCTGCTATAACAATATTATCTAAATAATTAAATATGTTGAGTTCATAGCGAGGACCAATAAATTATCTGTTGGATTTGAGCGCACAAACCAAAATGAACGGACGCAAATTGAAACAATCCACGACCCAATATAGAAAATGCAGTTTTTCTCGAGATTTTTTATCAACTGAAATCTGTCAGAAGGGTTTTCGAAGGCCAACAGAAGAAATTAAATTTGTATTACGTAACATACTAAGAATTATTTCTATACTAGTTAAGGGATAGCTATTATGTTTCGTTTGCTTGCCTTCAAACACGGCCGTTGCAGAATCATTGATACGATATTTTATGGAAGCTCCGTACTGCGAACGATTTGACAACTACGTACTGTGAAGCATCCAATTTTCCAATACACGCTATGATTTATCGTTACTGCAACAGCTTCGACGACTGATATCGTACTACAAATACGTACAATAATTCGTTACGTTTAATGCAAAGAGTGTCATTCGAGAGCTTGACCAAACTTTGCTTCGCATCATATTAAATATAGTAATAGTGCAGTCAAGATCTTTTTAAAGGGCAGTCATAATTTCATAGACTAAATGTCCTAACTTTTTAATGTTACTATCCTGGTGAATAGTAATTACTAATTACCTGCACGATGTCTCCGTGACTTTGGCCATTCGCAGTAAATGTGAGATGGCACAGGAAGGGCAAACGGGCGGCCGTGGCCTTAAGGACACGTAGATCGTAAGTTTTTCCTACATCGCCGTAGTATGTCCGGTTGCACACTGAAAAAGAATAGACGTGTGAGTTTTAATTTGTTTTTCAAAATTGAATTAGGCAAATGTCTATTCAACATTTTAGAAATAAGTATGCCTAATAATAATTTGGTGAATTTCTCTCTTGTTTGTTAAGTTTTTAAGTTTGCTCCAAAACTTTAGTAGAATTTTCAGAATCTGGCTTGAAATGTTGTGTTCACCTTGTTAGGGTACGATTTTAATTATGCAGAATCAAAAATATTAAGTAATAAAATCAATCAAATGCAACATACAAAAGAACTGGCATTATTGATCTTATGAATATTTTAACACTAAATACAGCGACTGCTGAAAAATCTGAGAAATTCCAGGAGGGAAAAAACGTCCACTATCTTCATAAGAACTGAAGCCGTATTGAACATATCATTTAAATATAAAATAGCATGTCTAATTGTTAGGATAATAGTTAATTAATGCATAGGTTGTACATATAATATGACTACGCAGCGCTACTGTTAGATATCTTCTAATTAAAAGCAAGTAGCAGTAGATTTGTTTGGTTAATATCCTAAGTAAGGTTTCATGATGTATTCTTGAAGATCTAATCTGACATGGCAGACGCTAAGATTTATGACCATGATATTCGTAAAATCCTCAAAGAGCTAGATACGTAAGAATCATCAGGACCGGATGGAATACCTGTTAAAGATCTGTTAAAGATCTGCGCCAACGAACTAACAACCAATTTTTCCAGGCTTTTTTTTATCTGTCTTACCGAAAAGTGGAAAGTCGCTCCAGTGTAGCAATGGAACCTGTAGTCAATCAGTAACCTGCTCAAGTACCTCGAGACCTACAGAATAATTAGCGATAACAAATACGTTTTTCACAAAGAGAGATCGACAGGAGCTATATTGGCTTATAACTAGCCCCCAAAATTTTGCATGCGGGTAGAAATTATTTTTATGTACAGAAGTCATTCTAGGAAGGTATATTGGTTGGAAAACCATCTCTATTATTTTTTTTCGATAAGGCCGAACATGACTAGTTCTTGACAGCAGTATTTAAATTGTCATTTAAGGTATTTAGTTGAATACAGTCGAACGATTTTGACGTGTTTACAGAATTTTCTGTTTATTAATCTAGAAGGATGGGAAAAACAGGAGAATTGGTTGTTGTTGATTTAGGTAGTGAATTGTATTGTCAGTAGCCAAAGAAGATTCCCTGGATTGAGAAGGTAGCTACGGAAAAGTATTTCTATTTCGAGATGAAATAGGGTGAAAACCGATTCAAACTTTCAGGAAATGGCAGGTTGTTTTAGTAGAAGGTATAAATTCTACTAACGGCCATAATGACGATTATCACATGTGTTCTTTAAGATATCCAGGAAGGTTTTGGTGAACCCCAGTTATGGGTAAGTTGTTCTAAGTTGTTTTGTGAATGTAAAATTTCAATTAGTTTCTGGGGGTCGAGTCCGGCATTCCCATTATTTTCATGTTAAGGTGTTTTGATGGATTAATTTCCGTTTTAGAATTCATTTATAAGGCTAGAGGAGCTTACTTTATTTTATTTACCTAGCAGGGTATTGGCCTCAATTACTGTTGTTATTTTGTTTGAATTGGAGAATCTAGAACTTGTATGATAACTGTGTGCAGGTAGCGTAGGCAACGACAGGTAATTATTTACTTATTTGATACTTGAGTTTGTACTTCATTTCTTTATTTCCAATTTTTGCTAAAGCTAAAGTATGAGGCTTACTCCGCTTACTTGATGTTAGGTGCCGCTGTACCGAGCTAATATTTGTGTTGAAGCCTCTTATGTTGTAGAAGTCCAATCGCAGTCTATTTTCTATCCTGGAGACGTTCTGGCCTGATGATCCCCGCAGGCCAGCCTCCACCCGGAGATCCGAATGGGAGGCTGTTTTACCTCCGGAGTATTTAGCATGCAATGTTTTTCTTTTCTTTCCACCCTCGGAACCGGATCACAAGTGCATGGTGACGAAACATGAACCAGAGGTCATTTCACCTCACCTAAGCCAATGTGGTTGTATTTCATCGGGCGATGCGGGTGGACCACATCTACCACACAATGCACTTAAGCCAACAAAAATGGGAATAAGTGGAAGTATTTCACGAACTTTAGGCACCCGAATAACTCTTGGTAGTTTGACTTTTCTACGTCCACCAGCTCGTTTAACAGACATTCGTGCAGCTTTAAGAGCTAATTTTATATTAACTTTAGGTGGTCCATTCCCATAATATTTTACGTTTCTTCACTTGACTTAAAACACAGGATCGGATTGGCTTCTTACAGCCCATACCCAACTTTCGTTTAGCTTTCATCTCCGAAGTAACAAAGTAACAAACCAAGCTCCATTCTTTTTACCACTTCTTACTGGCTTTAGCTCGTTCACAGGTTCTGTTCTCTAAAATCCAATCTGCTTGATGTCGGTGCTCGAAATTCTTGTTTTTGCAATATAAAATGTCGTGGTCTTTACATTAACTACCTAGCTTATAACTTCGGATGATCACCTCTTGCTAATCTCTTTTCAAGTTTCGTTCCACAATACGAATATCCTGATGGCACTATTTTATAAACCTGTACCCTTGGATACTCTCGTTACTACTGAAGACATTGACACTGTTTATATATAGAATGCGGAATGAAAAACAGAAACTTTATATCGATGTAGTCAATTTTGATGTGAAAAATACCAATACCCGGAAACGACATAGTGAACTATTACCAGATACGATACGTTCAATAATTTATGGTTCCAGTAATTGTGGAAAACAAATGTCATGCTGAGTCTTTTCACCGATGCAAATTGATAAATATTGCTAAATGTATATGCGTATTCAAAATCACTATACCAAGATAAGCATAAATTTCTGGAACAAGTATTGTGACACAAGTATCTGGGGTTGAGTTTTATGGATATCGTATTAAGTATACTGTAGTGAATCCTGAAAAGAGCAAATCTGAGTCTGTATTCCTATATGATAGTATGGCTTGTGAGAAGTAGGATAAGACAAAAATATTTTTTATGAGGACATAATGCAATTGATTCATTCTATCTTTGTCAGATATATGTAAAAATACCTAAACAGCTGGTTCGAGACAATGCAAACATAATAGTATTATTCAAGCAAGACGGTATGAATATCAAACATGTGCATAAATGTAAAGTTAAAAATTTTAGCAGGAATACTACTACTACTTCTACTGCTACTGCTACTGCTACTGCTACTGTCACTGCTACTGCAACTGTTACTGCTACTGATACTGCTACTGCTACCCTTTCTCCTGCTCCTGTTCCTGCTCCCGGTCCCGTTCCCGCTCCCGCTTCCGCTCTGGCTTCTGCTTCTGTTCCTGCCCCTACTCCTACTCCTACTCCTACTTCTACTCCTACTCCTGCTCCTACTCCTACACCTACTCTTACTCGTACTCTTATTCCTACTTCTCCTACTACTACTCCTTCTCCTGCTCCTACTCCTACTCCTACTCCTCATCGTTCTCCTCTTCCTGCTCCTCCCCTCTTCTATCTTTTCATCCTCCTCATCCTCCTCTTCCCTCCCCCTCCTCCTCCTCCTCCTCCTACTACCACTACCACTATCACGACCCCTCCTCCTCGACCGTCAGCCTGCGACTGGAATTACCCTTACTGATTTCGATCGGGTGGTCAGCTCGGGTCCTGTAGAGTACATGGAAGACAAATTATATACTGCGAGAACAGCTACCAACAACGAAGTTTTCAGTAGGAAAGAGAATAGCTCGATCCCCCAGTAGACCCAGGGTGGGTAGTCTAGATGCAGAACCTGAAGAATCCAAGCACCCAAGGTGCCATTAAAAGACCAAGAGAAGAAGAGAAATTTGGAGAGAAGAAGAAATGAGAGACCTATTGGGTAAACTTAGTAGCATCTAGCTTGGTACAATGTATCAATAACAACATTAACACAAAACAGAAATTAAATCGGGTATACGTGAAGTCAAATGGTTTGGCAGACTGTGTCAACAGAAGATTTTAACAATGGGAGGATATGCCTGATAGTACTAAATCCACGGTTTTACAGAAGGAAAACGAAACGGTAGCAACACAAGTAAATTTGGTGGAAATAGAAAAGGAGGAAGACCAGGTGAAAAAGAGAAACAGATATGAGATTACCAAGGTCAAGGTACTAAACACACCAGGCGACTTTAGTCTTCTGGGCAAAGTCATAGATAAAGAATGGCCGGAGGAGCATCTATAGCGCGACCGAAAGAAAAATTGGAAATTTTCCAACATTAGAACCAAGCATTGACTTGGCTATCTTTGTAGATCCCAAGCCCACCTCGAATAAGGAAGAGGAAGAAATCGTTAATGTGGATAATAAATTTCCAGCAGTAAGGGCATTACTAGAGGAAGGTCCGGTGGAAGGAAAGGCGGAATCTGTGAGAGTTCAGGTGTGAGAGTTCAGACTGAAATAGTTTCCAAGAGAGGAGTTAGGGGACAGAATAAAACTTTTTATGTCTTGCCCTTGAGGATGGATGAAAGTGGGATAGTAGATGATGAAATCGCGTATAAAAACAGCAAAAGTCTGGCGGAAGTAGTGAAGTAAGGGATGAAAACGATAAATGTCCTAATCCCAGATAAGCTTGAAGTGGACTATCTAAGAAAGTGTTTAGAATATGCCTTTAGGAATTCAGGGAGTAAGGTGGTACTAATTTCAAAATACAGGAAACCCAATACAAGACAGTTAGTGCCAAGAAAAAATAAGCAAACAGAAAAACTAATAATTAAAACAGGAGAAAAAAAGCCGGATGACCTCCTAAAAGAAGTAAAGGATAGCATAGACTTTGACCTTCTTGACATCAAGTTTAGGACAATTAGAAAAACAACAAGAGGTGATCTGATGCTAGAGATTTAAGGAGGGAAAGGTAAAGCGGAAGTACTGTGCCAGGCTATTAAACAGAATACTGAAAACAAAGTGCTGATAGTCAAAGACAACGATGT
>MU189648.1:39454-50133 GCA_016904865.1 Pissodes strobi | reverse complement strand
TCTCAGACCTCGATGAGGATACAACTAAGGCCGATGTTAAGGGTGCTATGCGAAAAATATACCGGGTCTAGGCAAGTACGCAGTGATTATCATATCATTAAAACATACCCAATGGGGTAGTAAAACAGCTTTGATTAAAGTGAATGCAAGAATAGGGAATGAATTGATAATCCAGGGAAGAATTAGAATTGGTTGGGTGATATGTAGAGTTAGAAGGAAAATCAGTATAATTAGGTGCTTTAGGTGCTTAGGTTTTGGACATAGATGACATGAGTGTCTAGGAAACGACCATTCAAATATCTGTGTAAATTGTGGACAAGAGGGACACAAGGCTATTACAGGGTGATCCCCTATAATGTCGCCCCCCTTTAACTTTTTTATTTTAAGTGTCCCAAAAAAATTAAATGTATGGTTATGTAGGCACTGAAAAATACTTTTTTTCTGCGTGTAAAAAATATTGGAAAAATGATCAGTATACAGGGAAAAACAAAAAGTTAATTCTTTTTTCAATGGGACACCCTATATATGAATTCATTTTTCGATTCCTCGTAAAATTCTACGCATATTTTATGTAGGATGTTATACCTCTAGAGTTAGTAGTTTCACAGCTATAAACAGTTGAAAATCGGTACTTTGGCTACTTTTCACCTTGGTAGCAAGAAGATCATTAGCGATGGATTAAAATGAATTTCACATTCTTATCTTAACTTTTCAAGAGCTATCTGACGGTACTAACTGGCAGGCGGTACCATGAGTACCAGATCTGGTACCTCGGTAGGTACCAACAGTTAGCACCATCAGATATCTCTTGGAAAGTTAAGATAGGAATGTGAAATTTATTTTACTCCATCCCGAATGATCTTCTTGCTACCAAAGTGAGAAGTAGCCGAAGTACCGATTTTCAACTGTTTATAGGTGTGAAACTACTAACTCTAGAGGTATATCATACATAAAATATGCTTAGAATTTTACGAGGAATCGAAAAATAAATTCATATATAGGGTGTTCGATTGAAAAAAAAAATACCTTTTTGTTTATCCTTGTATACTGATAATTTTTCCAATATTTTCTATACGCAGAAAGAAAGTATTTTTCAGTACCTACATAACCATACTTTTAATTTTTTTGGGATACTTAAAATAAAAAAGTTATAGGGTATCACCCTGTAATGTGAAAACCAGGCGTTCTGCACGGTATGTAGACTAAGGGTTTACAGCGATCGATATGGAGAATTTCACAGTGGTTGGATGCTACATCTCGCCAAATATTCCTATAGACGTATATAAAAACGAAGTAGATAAATGCATGAGTGCAGTAAGCAACTCAAATCAGGAGACTATACTAGCTAAGGATATGAATGCGAAATCACCGACATGGGGGTGCTCCATACTCCGATGTGAAGGGGGATTAATGGATGGACCACCTCCCATCACGCAACATGGTTGTAATAAATGACGGGAAAAAAACCACATTTATTAGAGGTCAGAGTCAGTCCTATATAGATATAACAGTGACGACAAATATAATTGCGGGTCGGATAACTAAGTGGGAGGTGCTGGATGATTATAGTCATACAGAGCACCAATATATATTTTGAAGTAGTAGGAGTTAAGCTTCCCAAGGAAAACAACCTCTCTAAACAGGTACCCATCGACTGGGAAATATTTGCCGCTTCCATAGATATTGAGGATGGCTGCGAAAGATGACCGAAGCAGTCACATCTCGGCATGGAAATAGTTGGTAAGGCCTACAGAGAGTGTACAGAAAAGATTGCAGTGAACAAAGTAAAATAAATGCCATATTGGTGGAACAACGATATACGGGAAATGAGAAAGATCTGTAATACAGCCAGAAGAAATCTTAATAGGGTAGTTAAGAGGCGTCAGGTAGGTGAAGCTGCATTGGCAGAATTCACTAACAACTTCAGGGAAAATAGAAACAAACTGAGAAAGATGATAACGGCATCCAAAAGCTTACACTGGAGAGAACTTCTTAATAAATCCCAGGAGGACCCGTGGGGTGATGCATATAAAATAACGTTGAAATTCATATATAAGAGGCTACCGTTTGAACTAGAGGCAAAACTGAAAAATGAGATAGCGTTGGAACTTTTTCCTAGGGTTACAGATAGCTGTGAGGAATAGCCAGCCGTTGGACAAGTGACACTTTTCACCCTTGAAGAACTTAAAGCCGCCATGGGAAAAATGAAGGCAAATAAGGCCCCAGGCCTTGACGGAGTGCCTGTGGAGATAATTAAGGAGGTAATAGAAAAATGGCCAACTTGGATACTGGAAATGCTCAATGACTTGCTTAAGAAACAAATTCTTCCTGTCAAATGGAAAATATCCAAAATCATGTTTCTACCAAAAACTGACCACATGCTGGAGAACCTAAAAGCGGTTTGGCATTTACATGCCCCTAGCCAATAGACCAAAGAAACGTGAAAGAGGTTTTTTCGTGTGGTATTTTCCTCTGTTCAAAGCCATCACATATTTCATCACTCAAAACAAGTCATCATTACGTTAGCCTTTTGGCTATGCTCTACTAGATTATGCTTAAAGTAACCCGGGAAAGTATACTGCACCGATATCGAACGGCACACAATTAGCCCTAGGCGTGACAGTGGTGCGGCCCCGCAAATCACGCTTACAAGCGTGAACGGTGGCACTAGCTTCGTATAAACGCGATCTCTATATCTTAGTATGCCATTATAATTGTAACTGTGGATAATAAATGTATAAGTAAGTATGTAAGCCAATATGCCTGTTGAGCTCGAGTACGAGTTACTTATTAAAGATAGGCTTTTAAAGAAAATGGAACGGGGAAAGAATCTCCACGATAATCAATTTGGATTCCGCAGTGGTAGGTAAACTGTACATGCGCTGCGAATGGTGGAGGAGGCAAAGATGTCCATAAATAAGGACTGGATTCTATTGATATTGCTAGACGTTAAAAATGCATTTAACACTGCCAGCCTTATAATTAAAGAGCTGAAAGATAGCACCATATCTGGTTAATATCGTGCCCAGCTACTTAAAACATAGAAAAATAACCTGCAATAAAGGAGAAACAATTGGAATCAACGCGAGAGTTCCAGGGCTCGGTGCTCGGGCCGCTCGTGTGGAATCTTCTATATGATGGAATACTGAGGTTACCACTTACGACGGAAGCCAGAACCATAGCGTTTGCAGATAATCTGGTTTGGTCGTGGATGCTGACGATAGGAATGCACTGACTCGGTATAATATAATGCTTGTGTATAATCAATCAATGGATGACTGATCATGGCTTGGAGTTGGCACCTAATAAAACAGTGGCTCTGATGCTGAAAGGTAAGGGTAGAAAAGGAGCCATAGTATTTGAACTACGAGATTCAGTAACTAACCCATCCAGATTTGACAGATATCTGGGAGTATACATGGACGATCGTGGTACGTTCAGCGTGCATGTTGTGGAGACTATTAAAAAGCGGAACATAGAGCTGCCATGCTCACAAGATTTATGCCTAATGTGGATGGACCGTCAAGCAATAAAAGAGCGGTGTTGTACGCGGATGTACAGAGTATTGTACCCATTTGGTGCAGCGTATTTTGGAGAAAAAAATACGAGAGTATGTTAGCATCGGTCCAGAGAAAAATGTTACTCCGAGTAGTCTCGGCATATAGAACGGCCTCGTTCGCAGCGCTGAATGTGATTACAGGTATATCACCCACTGACCTGCTAATAATGTTAAGAAAGGCAATATATGACAGCGGAGACGCAGATAAGGCTCTTGCGAAGTCCAGAGCGAAATGGGACACTACTACGTTGTGAAACGCAACCACAGATAAGGCTCAATAGACCAAAAAACTCATAGGTAATAAAGAAGCATGGACACTCTGCCAGCATAGAACGCTGGATTTTTGACTCACACAGGTCTTGGCCGGCCATGGATTTCATACCAGTTACTTAAAGAAGATGGGCATAAGAGAGTCAGACGCGTGCAGATACTGCGGCGCCTTGGACGACGCGGAACATACAATCTTCGAATGTGTAAGATGGAGTGAATTAAGAATACTAGCAGTAAGAACTCTAAAAGTAAATAGTATACATATTTAATCATTCGTAGAAATAATGGTGAGGTCAAAAAAAGGGTAGCACGTGATGCACAATATGGTCAAAAAAATAATGAAGACAAAAAAATCGGAGGAAGTGGTTAATATTGCATATCGTGAATAAAATATGGATAAGCAAATGTGCGCATAGGACCGCCTACTTCCCCGTTGACATATCGTTGCCCGGTGATCCAGGGGAGTGGCAAGAGGTACATGAGGGATTTTAGTGGGTATACAGCTAGGAGTCCCACACTACGTCATGCATTGATGCCGGAAAGCCAGCATGAAGTATGCTTAAAGCATTTCCCCTGACAAAAACTTGTCTCGATGATGTCTTGACCTTGTTGAAGAGTCACGAAGAGGTGCCTGGTGAGGGGGGGAGGCTTGCGCGCTTCTTCGAACTCGAGAGCTATGTCTGAATTAGCTACCAGCACGGACACCCATGCCGAACAGGTTTCGAGGGAGAAGCCAGACTAAGAGAGACACTAAACGCAGCGTCTGACCCGGAGCGGTTGGCTGCAACTGGGCAGATCGGGCTCAAAAGCCGAGGTAAAGGCAATCGATCTAGGCAGATGGTAAGATCCGAAAAAGCTTCCATAAAATCCAGTAACATGTGTGACAAATAGAAGGATATATCCCAGGTGAGTATAAATCTCACCGCCGACTCCGACCGAGTGAAAGCCTTGGTGATCGGCGCTGGTTTCACGGATTCTGGGGAGGACAAATCGCAAGTTGTGGGAAAGGAAGACGACAATGTTTTCGGTGAAAATATAAACCCATTTAAAAGAAGAGATTCTATTGTCCGAACACCACCAGCCAGTAGGTCGTCGTCGACTACAAATGACCAATTAAATGGAAACGAACTGAGCAGAGATACCAAAAGGAAACGGATAGACACATCAGAGGAAACAACTGAGAATATTTCCAACCTCCAACAATTCATTCAAAGAATGGAGAACGAGTATCAGGCATGCAAGAATACAATAATGAAAGGAAACGAAGAAACGAAGAATCTTCAAGCTGTATTTAATAGAGGTTCCAAACACGAAAAAATAAATTAAAAACTCAGCTGCCAAACTCGAAAGGGTCTGCAAGAAAATAGAAGAGTCCGTGAAATTTGCGGAAGAAATGTTTGAAATGTACCAAAAATTAAACAGAACGCAATTCGAAAATGAAAAAAATAGACAGGGCTGAGGCAGGCACTGAAACAATAAGCAGGCAACAGGAAGAAAAGGAAAGGATGGTTAGTAAAACAGAACACGAGCTAACTCTCAACAATGAGGAACAGACCCTAAATGACCTGATGAGATGGCCCCGAAGAAGTATTTAAAATATGCCAAATCAGATCTGAAAACGTACCAAAAGGAGACCAAATCCTAATATTAGAGAAAGGACACGGAATGGGCGACAGGCTTACGAAAAACTGTGCAGAAAGGAACACGCAATTAGCACAGCTATTAGAAAAGGGTCATCTAGGAAGTGGAAAAATTATTTACGGTAAGACAATTTAGATGATGGAGGCACAAAGACATATAAAAAAGAGTAGACGGAGTAGGTCATTCATAAATTACCAAATGTTTGCATGCCAACATTAGAAATATTAACGTGAAGAGGGGATAAAATAAAGAATGAAAAGCAATGAAGATGGAGGCCGAAGCGCGCCAAAGATTTCATTTATGTTTCATTTATGTACGCCCACAATGAAGCGCCTGCGCCATGTTTCTCCAGGTGGGCGGCGCACCATAGGCGTAACATTTTAGGGGACACCTATTTAAAGTTAAGGTAACATTTAAATACGCCTGCTGTCAAGCAGAAAATAATAAGCCATCACAAAAATGAAAATGACTAACAAAAGAAATATTAAAATATGCACATAACTAAAAAAAAAATTTAGTCACAGTTCGGGAGAAAACCAATTTACGTTGAAACTATAATTGATTAGAGAATTAATAGAATAGAATAGAATAGAATTCTGTTTCGGTATTGTGGATAAAACTCTGTTTTAGTGCATGTTGCCGAAGGTTCCAAAACTTACGTCTGGAGACTATCCCATAACTCTCAGCAGTATGCCTAAATTCATCTTTCGCATGCCCTTCGCTCGCTCCGCTCGCTACGGGGGCTCAAGAAAAGGAAACTAACCAGGTGCTAACCCAAACTAACCCAAGACATACTCAAAATCAAGAAAAAAACACGAAGTGAAGGCTAACCATGCAAACCTCTAGACCATCAGAGGCATGGATTTGTTACATCACGAAGTACATGAAAATAGTTGACTGCTGAGAGTTATGGGATAGTCGCCAGACATAAATGGTTCCAAACCCCAACGTAGAATAGAATAGAATGGAATATTTATTAACGCTTTTAGCATATACAAAAAATAGATACAAAATACTGCACAAGAACTTGCAACTATTTAACAAGTGGTAAATAAATTATTGACAATAAAATATAAAATATATTCAGTATTATTTGATATCATTTATAATAATATAATTACCTAAATGGTAAACAACAAAAGAAAATATTTAATCACCCAGATTAAAACACAATCAGTTAGGTCTTGTAAGATTCCATTACATGTTTTTTAAAATTTATTAATTTAATTAATCTACATATTTTTATTTGTATTTTCATTTGCCAATTTTGATATTCGATATAATGGAGTGTTTACACCGTAGTTAGTCCTACGATATGTAACAAATGGGTGTGAATGTCTAAGAGATCCTTGTGGACGATGGAGTACCACCAGCTGCAGTAATTCCAGAGAATTGATCATATTATCTATTTTAAATAGAGTACATAAATCAAAATAAAATTGACGTCTAGAATCCAAAGTGCGAAGATTAAAAAGTTGCATAATAGCATCATAGTTACATTGTATGTTATACCCAATTTATATGCAATAAATCTCAGATTTTTTTGCACTCTTTCAACTTAATTTTTACTGGTAGGATAGTATGGACACCATACTGGAACTGCATATTCCACTACAGATCCAACAATAGCACAAAATAAATCTTGCAATATATATTATTGAAATCTTTCAAAGTACGAATCATAGAACCTAACATTTTTAATGCACTGTTTACAGCCATCTGTATATGATCCAAAAAGTTCAATTTAGAATGAAACCAATTGCCTAAGTCCTTAACCAAGAAGATTCTTTCTAAATTAGCAGAATTAACATTATAAGTTGTAACGATGTTACTTAATTTTTCTTATATTACAGAGCGTAAGCCTAATTAATTGTTGTTAAACCGTATCTTTGCCGCAAAACTTGCACCGAAATATTCCGGTCCGTTGGGAGAGTTGGGGAGAAAAAAATATATATTTATAGATTTTTTTAACATTGGAAATGTTTTTGTTTTCCTATTATGGGTTATCAAAGCACGAAAAAGTGCATGCTACATTTGGCACATCACGTAATATACGTGAAAGATCGTGTTAGGCTGTTTCTGAGGACGGAATCGGTTCAAATGACAAAAATAAATTAAAGCTAACTGAAACTAACCGAAAGTTGTTTGAACGACTAACCCAAACTAACCCAAACTCACTAAAAGTAACCAAAAGCACAAAAGAGTTAATATGAATCGGAACAAATTAAAAAAATAAAAGTAAGTTAAAACTAACTCAAAGTAACCGAAATCTGGCGAATAACCAAAACTAACCTTTAAAAGATAAATTTTTTTATAACCTATCGGATCCGGTTCAAATTACTAAAATAAATTGGAACTCACTAAAACTAACCGAAAGTTGATTCAACGACTAACCGAAAGTATCCAAAAGTATTCCAAAACGTATCGGAACAGATTAGAAATATTAAAGTAAGTTAAAACAAACCAAAACGAACCGAATTTTGGCCGACGTATCGGTAGCCGATTGAAATGACTAAAATCAAAACTAACTTAAATTAGCTGAACATTGATTGAATGAATACCCACGACGACTATCTAACCCAACCTAACCTATTCTAACCAAAAGCACCAAATATTGCTAAAACGTATCGAAACAGATTAAAAATAGTATAGTAAGTTAAAAATAACCCAAATTAACCGAATTTTGGCGACTAACCACAATTAACCAAACACATTAAAATTGGTTATAACATATCGAAAAGTTGTTGAATGACTAACCAAAACTAATCAAAAGTAACCAAAAGCACCAAAACGGGCTAAAATGTATTGAAATAGGTTACACAAATTAAAGTAAGTTAAATTAACCAAAACGAACCGAACTTTGGCATCTAACGAAAACTAACCAGAAACATTATATTTGACTATAACGTATCGGAGCCGGGTCAGATGAATACTTTGGTTCCTTGACAGTGAGTTTCCAAGGTCGCATCACGACACGGAAAATTTTAGTGACGTCACGACACGGTTTATGCATAACTGATTATAACGTATCGGAACCTTTCAAATAAGTGAAATAAATTGAGACTAAGTGCAAATAACCGAAAGTTGATTGGACCAAAACCAAAACTAACCAAATCTATTAAAATTTATTAGAACGTATCGTAACCGGGTCAAGTAAGTAAAATAACTTGAGACTAAGTGAAAATAACAGGAAGTTGATTAGACAACTAACAAAAACTAACCAAATTTATTAAACTAAGTTGAGGCTGTGGAACTAACCACAGATCTAGGAAGGGGAAACTAACAACAAGTTGATTAGACGACAGACAAAAATTTACCAAATCTATTAAAATTGATTATAACGTATCAGAACCAGCTCAAATAAGTGAAATAAGTTGAGACTAAGGCAAACTAACCAAAAGTTGATTAGGCGACTAATCCAAACTAACCAAATCTATTCAAATTGATTATAACGTATCGAAACCAACTGAAATGACTAAAATAAATAGAAATTAAGTGAAACTAACCGGAAGTTGATTAGACGACTAACCAGATCTAACTAAATTTATTAAACTTAATTATAACGTGTCGGAACCGACTCAAATGACTAAAATAAGTTGAGACCAAGTGAAACTAACCGAAAGTTGATCTGACGACTAACCAAAACTATCCAAATATATTAAAATTGATTATAACGTATCAGAGCCAGCTCAAATAGGTTGAGACTAAGTGAAACTAACCGAAAGTTGATTAGGCGACTAACCAGAACTAGCCAAATCTATTAAAATTGATTATAACGTATCGAAACTGACTCAAACAACTAAAATAAGTTGAGACTAAGTGAAACTAACCGAAAGTTCATTAGACGGCTAACTAAAACTTACCAAATCTACTAAAACTGATTATAACGTATCGAACCGGCTCAAATAAGTAAAATAAGTTGAGATTAAGTGAAACTAACAATACCAATTAAATTTATTAAAATTGATTATAACCTTAAACTGACTCAAATGGATAAAATAAAATAAGACTAAGTGAAGCTACCCGAAAGTTGATTCGACGATTAACCAAGACTAACCAAATCTAATGAATTTGATTATAACGTATCGTAACCGGTTCAAATGACTAAAATAAGTTGGTATTAAGTGAATCTAACCGAAAGTTGATTAGCCGATTAACCAAAACTAACCAAATCTATTAAAATTGATTATAACGTATTAGAACCAGCTCCAATAAGTAAAATAAGTTGAGACTAAGTGAAACTAACCGAAAGTTTATTCGACTATTAACCAAGAATAACCAAATCTGTTACAAATGATTATAACGTATCGTAACCGGTTCAAATGACTAAAATAAGTTGATATAAAGTGAAACTAACCGAAACTTAAATTGACCACTAACCAAAACTAACCCAATCTATTAAAATTAATTATAATTGTTTATATATCGGAAACGGTTGAAATGACTAAAGTTGAGATTGAGTGAAACTAACCGAAACTTGATTGGACGACTTACCAAAGTTAACCAAATCTATTAAAATTAATTATAATTAATTATAACGCGTCGGAACCGGTTCAGATGACTAAAATAAGTTGACACTAAGTGAAAATAACCGAAAGGTGATTGGACGATTAACCAAATCTAAACATATGTATTAAAATTGGTTATAGTGTATCGGAACCGGCTTAAATAAGTAAAATAAGTTGAGACTAAGTGAAACTAACCAAAAGCTGATTGAACGGCTAACCAAATCTATAGAAATTGGTTACAACATATCGGAACCGACTCAAATAAGTAAAATAACTTGGGACTTAGTGAAACTAACCGAAAGTTGATTAGACGACTAACCAAAAGATACCAATTATATTAAACTTGATTATAACGTATCGGAACCGACTCAAATGACTAAAATAAGTTGAGCTAAGTGAAACTAACTGCAAGTTGATTAGTAGTCTAACCAAAACTTACCAAATTTATTAAAATTGATTATAACGTATCAGAACCAGCTCAAATAAGTGAAATAAGTTGAGACTAAGTGAAACTGATCAAAAGTTGATTAGACGACTAACCCAAACTAACCAAATCTATTAAAATTGATTATAACGTATTGGAACCGACTCAAATGACAAAAATAAGTTGAGACTAAGTGAAACTAACCGGATTTAATTAGATGACTAACCAAAACTAACCCAATTTAGTAAACTTAATTATAACGTATCGGAACCGACTC
>MU189648.1:11387-39444 GCA_016904865.1 Pissodes strobi | reverse complement strand
ACTAACCCAATTTAGTAAACTTAATTATAACGTATCGGAACCGACTCAAATGACTAAAATAAGTTGATACTAATTGAAGCTAACCGAAAATCGGTTAGACGATAAACCAAAACTAACCAAATCTATTAAAATTGATTGTAACGTATCGGAACCAGCTCAAATAAGTAAAATAAAATGAGATTAAGTGAAACTAACCAACAGTTGATTAGACGGCTAACCAAAATTAACCAAATATTTTAAAATTGATTATGACGTATCAGAACCGACTCAAATAACTAAAATAAGTTGAGACTAAGTGAAACTAACCGAAAGTTGATTAGATGACTAATAAATAAAAACTAACCAAATCTATTAAAACTAAAACGTATCGGAACCAGCTCTAAAATAATTTGAGGCTAAGTGGAACTAACTGAAAGTTAATTAAACGACTAACCAAATCTATTAAAATTGATTATAACGTAACGGAACCAGCTCAAATAAGTAAAGAAAGTTGGGACTAAGCGAAACTAACCGAAAGTTGATTAAACGACTAACCAAAACTAACCAAATCTATTAAAATTGCTTGTAACGTATCGGAATCAGCTCAAATGAGTAAAATAAACTGAGACTGAGTGAAACTAGCCGATAGTTGACTAGACGGCTAACCAAAACTAACCAAATCTATTAAAATTGTTTATATCGTATCGGAACCAGTTCCAAAACAATTTGAGATTAAGTGGAACTAACTGAAAGTTGATTAAACGACTAACCAAAACTAGTTAAATCTATTAAAATTGATTATAACGTATTTGAACCGGCTCAAATGACTAAAATAAGTTGATACAAAGTGAAACTAACCGCGTTAGATCGAGGATTGAGAGACGAATCGAATGCAGTTTTTACAACCACCACTAATGTTATAAATTGTAAAAACGATCGAAACTTGAAGTAATATGCATTTACGTGATATATTTTGGTAAACTAAACTTACGCAATCTGCTAAAAGTAATTTTTTTTCAATAGATTGTGTTAAGGGTGGGTGAGGGTGACTTTTAGTTTCTCACGACAGACTAGTCGTGTCTCATATCGTTAGATCGAGGAATGTCAGACGAATCGAATGAAAATCGTCTTTTGCTTTTTCAACCGTACTTATAACGTTATAAATTGTAAAAAAGAACAGGACTTCAGGTAATATGCATTTATTTTTTGTATTTTGGTAAAGCAATCTTACGTAATCTAACCTGATCTTCCCCAAACTTCTATCAACTATTATATTTTCACACAATTATGAGTTTTCTCAGATCTCGAATTTAGTAAGCGTTGCATTCTGCTTCGGCATTTTCAATGTCTCCCCCGGTTGCATCTTTGTGAAGGACTGTGCATTTTTTATGTAAGTAGAGGGAGTATGTAACGATAGTACTTAATTTTTCTTATATTACAGAGCGTAAGCCTAATTAATGGTTGTTAAATCGTATCTTTGGTATTTGGTGTCATAGAAACACCATTCGTTTTGGTAAATTATCGTAAAAATAATATCAACATTACTATCTTACTGAAAACCGCGTGAAAATACAGGAAAACACTTTCCGCAATTTACCCAAGGTTTTCCTAGTATCAGTAGTACGCACCATACCGGCGGCGGCCAACCCCACTTCGCAAGTTCTGAGGACCGCGCAGGCCTCATCATATAAAACCAGATGTACCGCGGTAGAACGGGCAACGGGCAGTCAGTCGGCAGTCGAGAGGCAGTCTAGTCTAGTCCGCAGCCTGGCACCAAGCAAGCAGCATACCCCTGGTGGGGTAGGAGACACCGCCGACCAAGCCCAGCTCCAGATAAACGGGGAAGGACCGACCGACCGAGCAGGTAAATATCCGTTGTACCGTATTCCTAGTCCGTGATCCTTTCCCTATTAGCAAGTGGAGTAATCCCGGCCATCCCGCATTGGCAAGCGGAGTAATTCCGGCCGTAATATTCCCGGCTCCACTTTGGCAAGCGGAGTAATCCCCGCCATCCTGCCTTGGCAATCACGGTTGGCAAGCGGAGTAATCCCGACAATCCTCCCGTAGTAATCCCGGCTCCCCTATTGGCAAGCGGAGTAATCCCGGCCATCCTGGCTTGGCAAGTGGAGTAATCCCGGCTAAGTATCCTTCCAAACTAAGTCCATCCAGGCTTCACGTCCGAAGCGCATCCGAGTTAGGGAACCGTTCTGCTGAACCGACCGTGTCATAGAGCTGGAGCTATTGAGAACCGTATACCATATTTATCGTAGGACTACCGTACCGTATCTACTGCCACACGTACCGTAGGGCTTCCGTACCGCTACAGTTTACCGTATTTACTGCCATATTTACCGTAGGGTTTCCGTACCGCTACCGTTTAACGTAATTGCTAACCTACTTACCGTGGGGCTTCCGCACCGCTACAGTCTACCGCGCGATTAGAGATTTCGATTCTTTTACTACCGTTTGAATTTTCTTACGTATTACCGGGTTGGGTCGCTTAGAATAAGTTGTCAAATACTTTTAGCTATAAGGAAGTTAGGTTTATACTTACTGTCGGATAAACACGACCATTATTTTGTTTACACGGAGTGTTTCATTTACCAGGGACCGATTGCGATTATTTAAAAACCGAACCTTGGACAACCATTTCTCCACTGTCTAAAGGCTACCCGATAGGCGAACAGCGATCCCCTTTGTCGCTGTAGATATCAAAGGGGTGGCGCCCGAGAAAACCGATATACAGGAGGTTGCAAAAAGTAAGTAAAGGGCGTTACAAATTTGGCGCCCGAGCAGTGACCCCGTTTTCCATCGTAAATTGTCACCGACCGTCAATTTGGTTTCGCCGGGAACCCCGTTTTCATTTTGAATTGCCGTTACTGCGATATCTGGTGACTTTGATATTTTTCGACAGGCAGACCGATTTCGATCTAAATTCCATAGAAAGCCCGACCGACACAACACAAATTGACCGTTTTCTCGAAAATTTGTACTGCGCATGCGCGAACTCAATTTTGACATGATACCAGTTTTAGGACTAATTTGGGGTCGCCGATTTCATTTTTTGAGATTACAAAGCTGAATCACTTCAGCACTGATAGCACTTACTTTCGAAATTTTAACGGGAACACTTAACTTTCAATTGACAAAAGTTAGGAAAAGTTCATGTGCATGCGCGGAAATTCTTTGCTTCATACGCCTCAAATTTTACTAAACCAGGGTCAAGGATTCCGAATTTGATTTTTTTGAAACCGTAAAATATTTATTTCTGCGACAAGATCAACCGAAATAATTCCCTAACTAGAAAATGATCTTACATATATGCTGGCTAGCATGATGATGCTAAACAAACCCGAAGAAGCAACCATGGAAAAGCAAGAAGCTAAGGCTCCGCCGGTTCAAATTAATGTAGTACCGCCTCCACCACCGTTACCCTCCGATCCGGTTACGGCACAGACTCCTATCGATATATGCACCGGATGGATTCTTCTATTGAAGAAGGGAGATTTGGTTATGCAACTACGGAAATTCAATTTTGACTCTACCGGAACCATACTCAAATTGCGTAAACGTTTGGCTGAATTTATTCGAAATGGGGTGGCATCACCGCAACCGGTGTCTCGACCTCAGCCGTTCGTGTTCCCAACACCGAGCTTAAACCCGATTTTGACTCCATCCGTACCTACCATATCGCTTACGACGACGACAACCATAATCCTCACGACTACGAAAACGACCGCTACGCAGAAATTACCACCTCCTTACAACGTGCCATTGCCTCCTGTTAAAACCAGTGTGGTAACATCAAATCCCTGCGTACCTAGCAGTTTTCATGGAAGTTATCAACCAGTTGTTAGTGATAATACTCAAACATCCGATGTATTTCCCGCCCTTCACTATGCCCTGGCCAACGACGTTCCCTGTGTTCCGAGATCAGTCACCACCATTTATGGCTCCAGGTACCACGGTATATCAGCCTTACCAGCCAAATACCCTGAACATCAAAGTTTATAAATGGAATTTATACTTCAACGGCTACGGAGATCCCGCCACGTTCCTAGAGCGACTTGAGGAAATTTGTACTTCGGAGAATATCGTGACTGACTCTCTTCTACCGCATCTGCCCGATCTATTAAGAGGAGAAGCAGCTCTATGGTTCAGAAATAACCGATCTAACTGGAGCACGTGGGAAGAGTTTACTTCTGCATTTAGAAGTTTCTAGTTCCCCGTCAATTATGAAGTTGATTTGGAGATCGAGAGTAGTCGCAGATTGCAACGAAGGAATGAACCGGCCTCTAGCTATATTACCGATTTGCAAACTCTGATCCGAAGGCACGAGAAAATGAGTAGAGACACCGAGTTGCACTGGCTGTACCGTAATTTTACCGGAATTTAGACAATTTATCAGACGTTCCGACTTTGAAGATGTAGCAATCCTTTCAAGGATAGCGCGTGAGTTTGAGTTACTCAACAAAGAAATACAGGACTCCCAGAATGTATGGTTGAACCGACCAATAAATCGCACTCGGCCAAACCCGGCCTTTTCGCTCCCTGAAGTCTCGACGCATAGTACTGCTCTTTTACCGCCCACTGTTCCGCCACCCATTGATCCAACCCTTCCTGAGATTCCATCAGCTGACATGCAAACCCCGCCGAGAGGATATGACCGTTATAAGCGTGAAATTGTCTGTTGGCGTTTTGGAAATACCGGACATATGAGAGACAAATGTCAAGCTCCTAGAAAGCTATTCTGTTCTCGGTGTGGTAAAGAGGGAGTGATGTCACGTAACTGCATGTGTAACCTATCGGAAAACTAGAACGACGCTGTACTGATCCGATGCCAGTGCAGGAAAACGTCGATGACGCCTCGTCCGATATAGTGACCAGCGTAGCTGATAACCGACCTAGAGTGAAGGTATGCTTTCAAGATAAATTCTTCATTGCACTGATCACTGATAGACACCGGAGCTTCGAACCCATACCAAAAAGTGAAGCCTAAAGTTAGCAATGCGAAAGTTGCAAATGGGGAGGTCACTCCCGTAAAAGAAGCATACCAAATCACCCTTAAGACCGGCTTGCAAAGCGTAACCGAAGTAATGAACTACTTGCCAAACCTAGGTTCTGATTTAGTCCTGGGAATGGACGTCCTAAAGAAGTACCGCTTTGAAATAGATTTACAAAATAACCGGTTGATTATGAACAAAGAGACACTCCCGAACGCGACTCAGGTTGGTGCTTGCAGTGAGGTATCAACCGCTACACCATTAACCTTAACACCGGAAGAAGAGGAAGCATTGGAGGTATTCCTGGGAAAAGAATTACCGTCATTCGAGTCCATACGAGGGACAACACCGTTAGCAGAGCATCGAATACACCTGACTAATTCAGAACTGATCAAACAACGCTACCGTCCACAGAATCCGAAAATGCAGAGAGATGGAATTATCGAACCATCTGGTAGTCCGTGGAGCTCACCGATAGTAATGGTTTGGAAAAATTACGGCACTTTCCGCTTTTGTGTAGATTATAAGATGGTTAATGCGGTTACTCGAAAAGATGCATATTCTTTGCCATACATCAACGCAATTTTGTGATCTGAAACAAGGATACTGGCAAATACCGATGGCTCTCGACAGTAGACCAATCACGGGATTTACCGCACCGTCTAGAGGCCTGTTTCAGTTTAAGGTCATGCCGTTTGGTCTTCATTCCGCCCCAGCCACTTTTCAGAGGCTGATGAACAGAATAATTGGTCCGGAAATGGATCTTTATTGTTTTGCCTATTTGGATGACATCATCATTTTGGGAGACACGTTCGAAGGACACCTACAGAACTTACGACAGGTATTTGACCGTCGTCGAGCCGCTAACCTAAAGATAAATCCCGAGAAGTGTCAATTTGGCCGTCGTTCGTTGAAATACCTCGGACATATGGTTACCGCGGTAGGTATACATACCGATCCCGATAAAGTAGCGTCTATACAGGAATTACCACCGCCCACCACCGTCCGTAGTCTCCGTCGCAGGTTTGTTCCCGGGTTCTCACAGATTGCCGCACCTTTGAACCGGTTGCTAAAAAAGGGGCTCCTTTGGAATTGGTCGAAGGAGCAAGAGGAGGCGTATGATCAACTGAAATGTTGTTTAACGAAGGCACCAGTTTTGGCCTGCACGGATTTCCAGAGGCCTTTCGTTCCTGGTAAGATGCAACCATCTAAAAATCGACACCCGTGGGAGACCGTAAGCGTTGATTTAGTTGGACCGCTTCCCTGATCTTCGAAGGGAAATTGTTACCTGATAACGTTTCAGGACTGTTTTACAAAATGGATAGAATCTCGTGCTATTCGTATCGCAACCGCACGGGCTGTGAGCCAAGCACTGTATGAAGGAATTTTGTCCAGATTTGGTAAACCGACTACATTGATTTCCGATAACGGCACCCAATTTACGGCAAGCGTATTTAAGGAACTTTTGAAAGATTATGGTGTCCAACACCGACTGACTCCACCGTATACGCCACAAGCCAATCCCGTAGAGGCTGAACAAAACAATTAAGACAATAATTGCCCAATTTTGCCAAGAGAATCACAAGAAATGGGATCTATTTCTTCCGGACTTAGTGTTTGCTTCTAGAAACGATAGTACAGGTTTTACCCAAGCCTTTCTGAATTTTGGTCGCGAGCTTGAGCCTCCTAAGTCCTACTTTTTCAATGAGACGTCGAAACCATACAGCAATGAGCCGTTGGGTGAAGTAAACATCGATGACGTAACCGAATTATCCGATCGTTTGAAGAGATTTAGGGAGGTCTACGATTTAGTACGGGTGAACTTGACACGATCATTCACCAAGCAAAGTCACCATTACAATCTCCGGCGTAGAGATTGGAAATGCAGAGTCGGAGACCGCGTTATGAAACGAGACCATCACCTGTCTTCTGCCATGAAAAACTGCCGCAAAACTTGCATCGAAATATTCCGGTCCGTACACACTAAAGTTGTGTCGTCCGTGGTATACGATCTTAAAAGCTCCACCGGCCAAATGCTCCGACACATACATATTAAAGACTTAAAGCCGTACCTTCTTCAGATCAGAATGCCGAACCGTAGTCGAAAACGAACCGCCGTACAACCGTATCCGTAGATACCCAGTGCTGCCGTCACGATGTGAAGTACACAGCCTGTCCTACCTGTGGGTGTCCATGTGAGATCCGTCCCACACGCCGCCCAATGTAGGACTCTTGACGGAAAACGAAGTTAGTCCGGTGGCAATTTTCCGTTCCCTATACATATTGGTGACCGGAGTCACGAAATCGTATAGGAAACGTAAATTGTTGGCGCGCTACAAACCCTATACGATTCCATGACCTATTGTCTATACTACGTACTTATTATTTAGACTATTCGACCAGATGCGGAGCAATTTGCAAAAAATACAAATTTGCTATATTAGTACATCCAATGTAATGAAAAATACAAGGAAGGGAAATAGTATGCTACATTAATAATTCCAATCGAAAAAAATACAAATAAAAGAAGTGCAATGCATGAAAATTTACATATGCAATTTGGCATGAGGTTTATGTGCTTTGTCTTTTCTTTTGCCTTGCTTTCTTAATGCGACCAGCCTGTAATGATGTTGACCCCTTGTAATACTTCTTCGTGCAATTGCAGTTGGTTGCACTTTAATTTTTTTCCATTACCATGCTTACTCGCCAAGTAAGATTCGAAAAAGGTTAGTAATTGTGATGAGTTTCAATATTTTCCAGCCTATTGTTAAATTGTGAAAGTGTTTGCATCAATGCAATTTTGCCATATTAGATATTTTAATGAAATTATTGGATAACCTGTCGATCTCTTGGGAAGTCCCTCCATCTGCTTCAATATCTGTTTCTATTTCTGTTGGTGTCTATGAAAATATAAATTTATGTATAAATGCAGGGTGTCTCAAGGTATTTTGACACATTTTGATTGTTTCTAGTTTGAACACGGTTTTATAGATATTGAAATGCGCTTCGGACAGAATAGTCCCTTATTTTACATAGCTTTTTTTCAGTGGACTTAAACATTCAATATTGTACAGGAAATATGTCAAAATACCGTGTATCACCCTGTATTATTTTACATTGACAAAAGTTGTACTTATGATTCCATCTAATTTCTGTTCCTTATTTTCGACCATAGGATTTAGAAAGTCGCTACTTTCAGATAATGTATTTTCTGTGTTATCGTTGACGTTTTCTAATTACATATTTTGAAAGAATGTATCGTTCAGTCCTAATGCTATTTTCGCAAAAATCACCCCGTCCTCAAAGGCAAGAGAGAGAGATGTACTTATTTGTGCACTCTATTGCATGTCAACTGCACAAAGATGCTTACAAAAAGCACCTCCTATGCCCACAGGACATTTACATAATCCTAATTGGGAATGCACTGTATATACAATTTTGCAATCTGTTGCAGAGCTAACATGAAACGAATTATTCTGAATTCTTTCTACCTTAAGTGCAGCTCCTTTAATGCAAAATTTTTTGTAGTCAAGTTTAAGTTTTGATACTCGAAAGGTGGCATATTTTTGTATACGTCTCTGATGGTGTTTATCTAATAGTATTATAACAAATTCAGCTAAAGCAACTGGATTAAATGCTTTGCATCGTTTTAAAACAATATCCTTAAAAACTCGAATTGATGCCCTCCACATGATTGTTAGTATTATGGCCTCTAGTTAGACAATCTTTGCGATATGCTATCTTTTTCTTCGAGTTAAGCTTTCAAGGTAACTGTGGATATTTTTTAATCAGATCATTCTCGAAAGCTGTAGCGATTAGTTCATCGCAATCAGTGACATTTACTGCATATAAAATCTCTATAAAATCTAATTGTTCAATGTATGATTTTGGGCCCACAGCCATCGACACGTGAAAAGGACATAGTAGCAATTTAAAAGACGGAAATACTCTTAATTAATTTGTATTATAAAACTTCTTGTTAGGTGTCAATTTGCAATCTGCCATATTGTATATCTGTTTTTATCAAAGAATTAATAAGTTTATGTGTTACATATTATAAAGTACCTATCTAGTAAATTTGTAAGAAATATAGAAATTTTTTGCATTTTTATTATATAGCTATACATACATCTGTTTCAGGTGAATATATCTGGGTAAGTTGTAAGTTTTTGTTTAAAATTTTAATTACGGAAGAATCAGAGAGCAAAAATAGGGATAGGCAATATGCTTGTTGATGCAACAAACAGGGTGCCTGGAAATTAGAGGTCATGACTAATACCAAAGACAATACTAGTATTGTCTTTGCTGATACATAGGCCGCTTTCGTTTTAATATTTCTAAAGGGTGAATAGAACTAAACGGATCAGTTCAGATCATTGTTTAAAACGAACGCACACAAGAAAGAAGTACGTTATAAGTAGTATTTGACTCAGGATCTAAGATTGTTAAATTGTTAATTTTCCTTGCTTAGAAAATTTGTACTAATCTTTAAAATCATTTAAATAATACAAACAAAAACAAGAATTTTGAACGACAGTATTGACACTAGTGACAGCTGCCTCGAAATTGTGCTGAATGATCCTAAAAATAACCAGGGTCTTTGCGGGTGCAGAGGGGTATCGATTTGAGTGGATCTGTTCAGTTCACTTGGCTAAAACGAACGCAAATAATCTGAATATTTCACCCCCGGGCTACCCAAAATGGTAAAGGATATCATATAAGTCTTGCGGTACTTTTTCTCTTCGCCTCAATATTTCTTTTACATGAATAACATGCTATGCTACGCATGTGCCAAATTACTTCGTCGTATTTATTACTAATTTTAGCATCTGAAATGACTTTTTGTATTGTTTCATTAATAATATCAGTACTACATCGAATCTTGTTTGCCACAAGAAAAGTAGAGAAAGTTCTTTCTGTCGCCCTATTTAACTTGCCTTTATTATCATTGCATATAATGACTTCGGTCTATTTCGAACATAAAAGAGACAAGAGGCTCAATTTCGCTTTCTGAACTTGAATCCGTTGTGCTGTCCATTCTAATTTGATTTCTGTTAAAAAAAATATGCAATATTGTATAAATAAATAGGTACCCATCAAAAAACAAATTATAAAAAGTCATTGCTTAGGGTCGTAAGTATACATGACAAATTAATATTCTTTGTTCCAATTTTATTTTATTCTGAGGCTATGACTGGATTGTTGATAACAGTACCAAACAATATAAATAAGTATCAGGCATGGCCTATTCAGGATAAAATAACTTGGAACATAGGATATTTGAATGAAATTTCCCTCGGCCTCAGTGTAAAACATGAAATATGCAATTAAAACATTGACCTGTAATTTCCAGGCACTCTGTTTGTTGCATCAGCAAGCATATATTGCCTTGTCGCGACGTTTAGCATCATGATTCTTCCGTAATTAAAATTTTAAACAAAAACTTACAACATACCCAGATATATTCACCTGAAACAGATGTATGTATACCTATAAAATAAAAACGCAAAAAATTTCTATATTTCTTCCAAATTTACTAGATAGGTACTTTATAATATGTAACACATAAACTTATTAATTCTTTGAACAAAACAGATATACAATATGGCAGATTGCAAATTGACACCTAACAAGAAGTTTTATAATACAAATTAATTAAAACAAATCTTAATAAGTCTATAATCATATATTATATGTGTTGCATCTGCCGGCGCGCAGAGAGAAACAAAACATGCCAAAAGTGAAGGCAAGGAGAAAGATAGACTATGAATGTTGCATCTCGCCGTCTGAATTAATTTATGGCGCCGCGCGGAGTAAACCCATGAGGTCTCTCGTTATTTATTATTATAGCATTGTTAGTTATTACCTGGTCAAGACATAGGCGAAACTTTTATAAAGAATAGTATTTTCTCATTTAGGCCTTCCTTTTTTGTCAAATGAATGTTATATTTAAAAAAAACCACTTGTTAATCAAATTTTTGCCCGGCTGAAACTGAGATATTTACGTTTAAAATTATTTTTGGCCATAAGGGCTAATGGAAATGATTTTTTTAATACGATGGTATCAATATCTCGATTTTTGATGATAGTGCACAGTCTAATTTTGTATTGCCTCCGGAATAAGGGTTACCTTTCAATTCTATCCCTGAAAAATTCAGCTTGTGACAAAAAAGTGGGAGGTAAATCGTTTTCTAGAGCGGATATATTAACACATACACTCTACTATCATAGGAAATTTCTCAACCGATATCATAACTCCTATTTGTTCATAAGCAGGTATTTTTGTTTTTATTAGGTCAAGAGTAGAAGAAATGCTTCCACTCCCGTAATTTTCTTTCCTAAAAGCAAATTTTGTGTGTCCGTGCTACTGTTTTGTTTCTACCTATACAGGGTGTCTCACGGTCGATAGCACCTTAGACGTTTTCGGTGAACTACTTAAGGTAAATGTTTGAAATTTTGGATAGGTTCTTGTATAAATAGTTAAAAGTAGTTATGGTGTATTGCATATAAAACGTCAGAATTTTGCCTAGAATCTGAAAATGGTTCCATTTAAAAAAAACTAGGTTAATATTGTTTACGAGTAGAACTGGCAACACCGCATCGCCGAAAATATTTTAAAAAGAAAGTTGATGTGCATTTCATCCAAAATTTCAAACCTTTACCTTAAGTAGTTCTTCGTAAACGTCTAAGGTACTATCGACCGTGAGACACCCTGTATTCTGTACACTTTGCCATGCTATATCTACATACCTCCATTTTGCATAAACATAAGAGACATGACGGTCAGTAGGATTGATTTGAGCATTGCTTAAGGTTTTAAAAATTTTATTTTCATTGTCGTCGACAATCAAATTATTTTCGTGGTACACCTTACTTTCAGCAGGTCCTAGGCCGCTGTTAAAATAGTCAATAAACAAAGCGATTGTTTCGTTAGATACTCGCAAATAACTGTATGCTTCAGCAACGAGAATTTTATGTGAATGCTCACCAATAATCGAAAAACAATTAAAACATCGCCCAGTTATAAACGAAATAAAACTCACGGTTTTTGATTAACACTTAATATAGTGTAATGGCTCTAAAATGAGTTAAGGTTTTTAGCACCTGTAGCAATGCACCAATATTTTGTAAGTTTTAAATGAACCAATCTGACTAACATATAACAATCATGTAGAATAACATTCAAAAAAGTCGTTCTGTTTAAAATAAAATAAAAATGAGATGCTATACACAAAAATGAAACACGTGGCAACACTGCCAATGCCATTTTGCAATTTTTCTTGTCGGTGTGTATCTCTTTGCCAAATATCGCTTTAACAGCAACGATCTTTTAGAAGTCAATCGACCGAAAAATTTTATTGTGATTGCAGGGAAAAGTGTTAAAGGCGGCAACAGTGCCCATGCAATGTTTTATTTTTACACTTCGGTTTGCGACGTAACACCACTGATGAATGTTGACAGATAAAATCTTTTCTATATAAGTATCTTTTGGGATTTACATAATTTCTTTTAACAAACCAATTTGTCTTAGTCGCCTCAGAATATTTTTTTATCCAATTTGTTGTGTCTTCTTCACAGAGTTCAGGCCTAAATTTTGTTCTCAATTCGACGTTTTTACTTCCTATATTTTCGTTTACAACTTTACATTCGTAATCAAATAACTAAATAACATTTATCATGCTACTTTTTGTTTCGCAAGACATAATTAGGTGAAGTTATTTAATTTAAATGGTTTCATATTCTTTGTAACCTATAAAAAAGGCAACTGTTTGTTTACTATCATAATACGACATGCGCGAAAATATTATGGTGAACATGCGGTTGCCATGCAAGTCATGATGGGTAATGGCTGACGCTGACGGCGCGACGGCAACGAGATTGTATAGGCACCGTCTATAGATATTCTAATAAGTCCGCTCACTCCAGCGTGCCGTGGAAAATACTGCCGTTGACCTTGAACACACTCGGTCACTGCACAGCAGATAGTGGAGTAAAAGACAAATAAAAAGTCGCTTCCTTCTTCAAAAATTTTTTTTTGAGGTATAACCAGTTCAGACCATTAAAATATGTTTACCTATGTTCCTGGCTATATGAAATAGGTGATTACAACTTTTTTTATTGGTTCAGACTTTTTTTATAGCTAAAAAAGTCGAAAATTTTAATAAAACAATTTTCCCACTTTTTTATACATAACACCTCATAACTCTGAAAATACTCTGTATAATAAAATAATTTTTCTTGAGAGGATAAATAACATTTAAGCAAAGACCACAGTCATAATATTTTTATTGGATTTTGTTCTTATTTTTTTTTAATGGTATATAAACTTGAATGTTTATATTTTGAATAAGCTGTTTTTCGACCAGCGAAAAACTTTTTTATTTGTAATATTTTCTAGGTGTCACCAGCGTAAAAGTTTTAGCTAAAACTACAAAGAAGTTTAAAAAAAAAGCCGCAATCAATTATCATGCATAGTTTTTGAAATATTTATTGTTATTCATGCGCAGCGACTGCAGAGCCGGGCGCCCGGCCGGGCGCAGACGCCAACCAGAGCTGAAACATACATTGCGTTTTATTGGGAGCGTTTTAACGGGTCCTGTTTGGCGAGATGAGGACAACCTATAATTTTAAATCGAACAGTCTACACATATGCGATCAAGACGCAGCGACAGACCGCGGCGATAACATGTTGCCGCCAAACAGGAGCCTTTAAAACGCTCCCGCTAAAACGCAATGTATATTTCAGTACTTATACGCGCATTAGGTTTTGGGTTTATGTGTTTTGTCTAGCACAGACTAGCTTTGTCATGCTTTCAAGAGCTAGACCTATCAGATATATTAACGCACGAATTAACATTGGTTCCATTATCTTTATTTCACGAGGATGGTACGATGAGGAAGACGGCAAAATCTGATTTAGCAAGAAAAATAGAAAGTTTTGCACCAAACATAACCGAATGTTCGTAGATTCAATTATTATTGACGGTATGGTATCTGTGCGAGAATTAGTTGCTGCTTCTTTCATTACTTTTAGTGACCCTGCAGAAATACAGATATTTCTGCAGGGTCACTAAAAGTAATGAAAGAAGCAGCAACTAATTCTCGCACAGATACCATACCGTCAATAATAATTGAATCTACGAACAAATTTTAAGGGAAGGACGAAAACACAAAGCAAAACTGATAAATTTGTTGTTTGATACTTACTCTTCAAATTCATTAAAAAATGCCGAAAGAAAAAGACGTGGAGATTTTACTGGGGATTTTAAAGTATCCGGTGCTCGAAAAGTTCCGAAAATGAAGAATTTATAAAGTCTTCTTCAAATAAGCAACCATTATTAAATTATTTAACCAACTATTTTTTGGAAAAGGGACCATCTATACTTGATAATGAGGAAGAAATAATATTAGCATGAGGATTTAAAAATACTGAAAGTTGTTTTCTGATAACCAGAAACGGTAATACGCGAAGTATAAAAAAATTAAATAGTAATCAGAAAGAAGCAGATACCAGAATAATACTTCACGTCTTAAATGATCTTCCAAGTTGCAATTCGATTTAAGTAAAATCTGTAAATACTGATATTTTCATTTTGCTAATTCATTGTTACTGTATGATTCCTGATATGACCGGATATAACGTATTCATGCAATTGGGCCGCAGTATATATACAAGTACGCACTTTGTGTCTTTGTCCCAAATTGTAGCAAATATTGGACAAAAAGTTTGTAAAAAATGATTAGCCGTTCACTGTCTTACTGGTTACGAGACAACGAATGCATTTTACAAAATAGGAAAAAAACGGCTTTTGATGTTTTGTGTGCGACAAGTTGGAAGACCTCGAGAAGCTTCCAGAACTTTCTGAAAAAGACGCTATTGACGTATGTCAGCAATATATTCTGTTTTTGTATAAGAACAATGTGCCAGGAATTCGTAACCTTAACGAATTACGTTATAAGTTAACACGAACTACAAAACGGCCAGCATCAGAATTACCTCCGACGGATGAGGCATTCCCACAACATCTAAAAAGGTAAACTTTGAAATGTCTATAATTTTTGTATTATTTTTAAGTATAACTAATAGTTTAAAATGTTTATTTTAGATGTATATATCAGTTAAAAATATGGTACAGCAGCCACGTAAACAAAGTGACATTCGAGAATCCCAGTAACTATGAATAGACTTTTGAAAATGAATCATGGGCCCCAATTTTCTCAATAGAGGATCCAGTACCAGATGTTGTGGGAAAAACTCTATTATTTTGGTGTTCTGATAAAAATTTTAATAATAATAGGTGCTCTTGTGTTTCACAAGGACTTAAGTGTTGCAGCCACTGCAAATATGCGTGCGATAATGGACTACTTACTGCCAAAGAATGCTCGTCCGATTCTGAAGTTGAAGATTTTTACTAAATTATATTTCAAAATTTTTTTTTCATATTTATTAAACGATTTTTTTTCATATATGTACTGATACATATTGAGGTAGTCGAATAACATAAATGATTATTGTGTTTTTATTGAAACTATACAGTTAAGGTACTATATAAAATTGCTTAATTTTGAATAACATTATTATATGGCAATAGACATTTCACTATAACTATATACATATATTTTGTTTAAAACATTACTTACAATGAAGCAAAAATGAAACAAGAAATACAATATCGCCAATTAACATGATATCCATTTACATAATATTTTGTTATTTAAAGCGGCGCGTTAACTAAACGAGATACGGACTACAGTGGGCGCGCGCGGAAGAAACTATTTTTTATTATATGTGCAGCTTTGGAGGGTGGATTACTCGAAAAGTATTACACCTAGAAGACTGGAGTTTTTTTTTATAACTTTTTTGTACTTTTGGCTAAAACTTTCACGCTCGTGACATCCAGAAAATTTCAAAAATAAAAAAGTTTGTCACTGGTCGAAAAATAGTTTATTCAAAATATAAACTTCCATGTTCATATACCATTAAAAAAAAAGATAATAAAAATCAATGAAAACATTATGACTGTTGTCTTCGCTTAAATGTTATATATCATCTCAAGAAAAATTATTTTAATATACTTAGTATTTCCAGAGTTATGAGGTGTTATGTATAAAAAGTGGACAAACTGGTTTATTAAAATTTTCGACGTTTTTAGCTATAAAAAAAGTCTGAACCTATAAAAAAAGTCGTAATCAGCAATTTCATATAGCCAGGAACATATGTAATCATATTTCAATGGTCTGAACTGGTTATACCTCAAACAAATTTTTTGACTACTTTTCTTTGGTATTTTACTCCGCTAAGACGAATGGATGCAGCTACGGTGTACGATCAATATGAACTGCCGCTCGATTATTTCTATACGGGGAGCGTTCTATTAGGAATAAATTATATTATGAATATGATTATGTATTAATGTTTGGATTATTTATTTGCTATGAACAATTATTGACATTCGCTGTCTCATTTATAGCTCATTAATGATACCACTTTGTAATAGTTATTTAGTATTATAATAAATAAGTAAATAATAAACGAAATATTATCTACGATATGGATAAAAATACCAGTAGGTACAACTGGTATTGTTTAATTACGAACACAAGTTACAGAATATAACTGGAAAATAGCGACAATGGAACAATTTTAACCTGATATTTTCGGCTGTCGATAGGTATCTTATTACATTTTCTTATTAATATGACAAATGCGTTGTCACAGTGGATTTCGTCTTTAACTAAATAAAAATTGAAAACGCCAACTAACCTGTGCCACACCCATAACAACCCAAACATTAAAAGTGTTTTCCACCTAGGTTTTTTTTATTCTTAATTAGTGGTTAAAACAGCGAACAAACTTACTTAAACTCATACATATCGCAACTTACATACATAATTTGTAGGTGAAGGTAAATATTATAAACCCACAAATTTTACGCTATTTTGATATTCTTTGGATTCATAAAAGTGATTTTTCAAAGCCATGCATGTAACGACACGTTTTGGAATTTTCGTCTCGCAAGAGAGATAAAGAATATGACTCTCTCTCTCTTTCTCTCCCTCCCCCCCTCCCTCCCTCTTTCTCTTTTATGGAATCGGTAAAGAATTAATCAATTTTTATGAGACGAAGTGAAACTAACCGAAAGTTGATTGGATGACTAACCCAAACTAACCAAATCTATTAAAATTGATTATAACGTATCGCAACCGACTGAAAAGACTAAAATAAGTTGAGACTAAGTGAAACTAACCGAAAGTTGATTATACGACTAACCAAAACTAACCAAATGTATTAAAATTGATTATATCATATCGGAACCGGTTCAAATGTCTAAAATAAGTTGAGACTAAGTGAAACTACCCGAAAGTTGTTTTGACGACTAAACCAAAATAACCAAATCTATTAAAATTGATTATAACGATCGGAACCGACTCAAATGACTAAAATAAGTTGAGACAAAGTGAAACTAACTGAAAGTTGATTCGGCGACTAACCCAAACTAACCAGATCTATTAAAATTGGTTATAGCATATCGGAACCTGATCAAATGACTAAATAAGTTGCGACTAAGTGAAACTAACCGAAAGTTGATTAGACGACTAACTAAATGTATTAAAATTGATTATAACGTATCGAAAGTTCAAATGGCTAAAATAAGATGAGACTAAGTGAAACTAACTGAAAGTTGATTCGGCAACTAACCCAAAGTAACCAAATCTATTAAAATTGGTTATAGCGTATCGGAGCCGCATCAAATGACTAAAATAAGTTGAGAATAACCCAAACTAACCAAATCCATTAAAATTAAGTATAACGACTAAAATAAGTTGAGACTAAGTGAAGCTAACCGAAGGTTGATTAGACGACTAACCAAATCTATTCAAATTGATTGTAACGTATCGGAACCGACTCAAATGACAAAATAAGTTGAGACTAAGTAAAACTAACTGAAAGTTGATTAGACGACTAACTAAAACTAACCAAATGCGTTAAAAGTGATTATAGCGCAACGGAACCGGCTCAAAAAATTAAAATAAGTTGAGACTCGATAACGAAGTATTTACTTCTATTACGTATACTGTGCTACTCGTGACTTAAAAAATCATTAAAAACTTGTACAAATCTGCTGTAATTGCGACTACTTTTCTCTGCCGACTTTCAATGTATTGTTTTGTTTTTATTGAAATGTCGCAGACGGCGCATGGTAGGTTTGTAGACCAGGCTGTGTTGCCAGATTTATTCTTTAATTCCATATGATTTTAAATTAAAATGGTACATTTCTCTGTTTGACAATTTTATGTTAGTCAATAGTTGTGATGTGCTGAATTTAAACCAATATCTATTATTCCTGAAATTATTATTTTATATAACTTATTAAAGCGAGGCAAAGCGATAGTGATATTAAGCTGATAAGAATTGATATTTTTCATTGATCTATATTAAAGGTCGAGAAGAGGATTTGAGGCGCATGATTATTTCTCTTGCTGACTATATTTTATATTGCGTTTCTATACAAGCGTCTAGCGTCTGCGGTATAACTATTTGCAATCATGCGCAGTTGAGTTTCAGGATCAGCTTCTGTGCTTGTGATCCTACGGCCCGGGTTCGACTCCTGTCGGTGACATGTTTTATTTTTATTTTTTTGGTTATGTTTGTAAGTTGGGGTTAATTTTGGTTTTGTGTTAGGCAGGGTTGGTGAAGCGTGTAGCGCGCCCGTCTCAATGCGCTTGTTTGATTAATTAAAGTTAGTTTCGATTATTTTTGCTTAATCTGGGATATTGAAGACAAGCGCGCGTAGCAAGTAGCACAGTACACGTGATTGAAGTAAATACTTCTCGAGTTTCAACTCATTTCATTTAAATGAGCCGGTTCCGATACGTTATAATCAATTTTATTACATATGTTTAGTTTTGGCTAGTCGTCTAATCAACTTTCGGTTAGTTTCACTTAGTCAACTTATTTTAGTCATTTGAACCGGTTACGTTATAATCAATTTTAATACATTTGGTTAGTCGTCTAATCAACTTTCGATTAGTTTCAGTTAGTCTCAACTTATTTTAGGCATTTGATTAGGTTCCGATTTACTATAACAAAATTTTAATAGATTTGGTTAGTTTAGGTTAGTCGCCGAATCAACTTTCAGTTAGTTTCACTTTGTCTCAACTCATTTTAGTCATATCAACCGGTTCCGAGAGGTTATAATCAATTTTAATAGATTTGGTTAAATTGGGTTAGTCGTCGAATCAACTTTCGGTTAATTTCACTTAGTCTCAAATTATTTTAGATATTTGACCTGGTTCCGATACGTCTTGATAAATCTTAATAGATTTGGTTAATTTGGATTTGTCGCCGAATCAACTTTCAGTTAGTTTCACTTTGCCTCGACTTATTTTAGTGAATTCAACCGGTTCCGCTAGGTTATAATCAATTTTAATACATTTGGTTAGTTTGGGTTAGTGGTCGAATCAACTTTCGGTTAGTTTCACCAAAGACAATTATACTACGAATAGACATTCCATCAGGCGGTTTCATAAAGTCGCCGCAGCGATCGCTAGAATCTGTGTGAATCGTAATATTTTCGAGGCATGCGGCGAGTTAGCAGCAATATTTGACGCGGCGTTGCCAATGCGGCACGTGAATTCCAACTTGATTGGAAATGCATAATATCTTAGGACTGTTGGAAATTTGGGCGCAAGACAAATAACAAAATGGGTAACTACTATCGACCTGTGAAGGTACAGATCCATGATAATTACTCAATTTCAAATGTAACCGCACTGTTTAGACCTATAAAAAAAAACATTTTTTTATTTATTGAATCAAAACAACTACATTTTAAACTGTTTTAAACTGCCTATGTATTTGGGGAAACTCATAACAGTCATTGAAAAAAATACATTTTTTTTATGGATAAACTAAATTGAACAAAAATTATGCTGCACGCAAAGGTGCATAACTATCAATATCTAAAATGCGAAATAAACTGAAAATAAATACAGGAACAATTAAATATTTAAACTCGTATTACCTTAGGTAGATGTATTTATGATGGTCACAAAAAAAATAAGGACATTCGGGGTCGTCTTGAAAAATATAAGTGTGGATTAAGAACTATTTTTTCGGGTATTTTAAAATATATCACTTACATGTTGAATCATATGGTGACATTAGTCTATTTTTTTAAATATCTATATTTCATATCCTTCGGTAAAAATAAAAAATCAATTTCAATGACAAGATTCTTGGAAAGTGAATTAAGAAAAATCATTGCGAATTATAAGGAATAGATCCAAAATACAGTTCTTCTAGCGGAAAAAAATTGCAACATGTTTTAATTAGATTCGGACATAGAAAGTAAGACCGAGCGACGATAAAGGCTATCCAGAAGAAATGCTGCTTTAAATTTTCTTGTTCGTACTTAAATACATACAATACATTTTTTAATAAGGAAACTAAACATTGCATTTGAAATATCTTTTTGTATATAAATATGTCAAAATTTTTCATTGAGAAAGATTTTATGTGTTTGTCATAATATTATTAAGGTATGTCTAACACTCAATTATTTCTCATATTTAATTCATTAGATAATAACAAAGACAATTATTCGTAGTATAATTGTCTTTGATAAAAACCTAGAATGTCTCAGTTTGTTTGGGATGACCGTACATATTGAGTTTTAATAAATAAATCAATCTGATAATGTATATCACATTTCAATAAATACATAAAATTATAAAACATTCTGCAGCTAAATTTTCAAACATGAGCAACTTTCAAAGAAAGTCACGGCCTGCTATAAGCATTAATAAGCAAGATGTTTGACAGCCATGTCATTTCGTATTGCTTATCATAAATATGAAGGTGATTACACCCCTACCTATCTCACCTGTTTTGAGGTACATCCAAAAGACTTAAAAGCAAAAATAATCTACAGTATGTTTCAAAAACAATATCAAAAAAACAATGGAGCCTTACCTGTTAAAAAATCAGACTTAAGAGGGAGGATCACCCGGTCAAATGCGATAAACGGAGAATCGAATTACAATCAAGCCGCTCAACAAAAAAATATGAAAATTTGGGACTACATTTTTATCTATTAATCTTTGGTGCATAGATATTCTTATTTCTGGAAAACAGAACAAAAATTAAAAAAGTAATTTCAGGCACTTTGCACCAAAGATTAATATTATTAATTAATGTATTCCCAAATGCTCATAATATTTTTTATTGAGCGGTGTAGTTCTAAGTCGATTGCTCGTTTATCGAATTTGACCGGGTGGTCTCCCTTTTAAATTCACATGTTGTCTAGGGGCATGCCCTCGTGCCTTATTTACTTTTTTGAATCCTATGTCAAATTTTTAATATACTTTGCAACTAGTAATGTAGAATTCTAAGAGATAAAGCATGCACCCATTATAGTGTAACAAGAAAGTGAATAAGCAATAATTACAACCCGAAAAAATGCATTTGATATTTCATGTCAAAATAAATATAAGATGTAAATAATGGAGAAACTGGGTAAGTATATTATGACCTTGTCTACATCATTTTTTTTCAATTTCAATTTTAAAAAATTCCAAATGTTGCGCGCGTTCTGACTAACATTGCAAAATGGCGAAAAAACTACAGTTGAAACTTTTTTTCAGAAGGTCCTCTAATATTTACACTAGAATCTAAAAATTGAAAACATGATCGGTTTTCAATATTAGGTTGGCTTGTATACGGAGTGATCACGTGAAAGCAGATCCCTATTCATCTTAATTAAGAAACATGCCTTGATTGACAGGGTGAGTTTTAAATGGCCAAACCGATGAAGATTTTTCTGCTGGAGTATTGAACAAATAAGGAAAATAGTTTTGATCCATAATAAGTTATCTATTTAAGATGACTGAGCCATGATACTATAACAAAAGAGTAGGAATATTTATAAAGAGGGAACAGCCGGCGTTTGTTGTTTGATGTTGGCAAAGTACTTTTAATTATCTCGTCCCTTGAAAAGGGACGTGAAAAGTGAAATCCCTATTGGGCTAAAATTACGATGATTGAGCCAAATCTTTTTTTTTATCTTAGTTGGATAGGTTTTTTTTTATTTCTGAAGAAAACAACGACATATTTTATATGGTTATCTCAAAAATACTAGAACTTCAAGGTTTTAAATAACTTAGGTCCTGATATTCATTTTATGTGACAGGAAATCCTGGCGGTTTCTTTGTAATTTTTTAAATGTAACCTTTAAGATAACTCAGAATAAAGCCTGTGGGTGGATGTCAAAATATAATTAGACACCTTGTATGTAGTGTCGTGTGCATTAATAAAAATTCATAAATACGCTGTAGAATGTAATAGAACAGGTATGTTATTTTAATAGCTTTTTGCTTTTTGTAAACGACAATATTTAATTATTAGCAAAAATAAATCAATCACATATTTTTAACACTGATATAATTCATTAAAGTTAACAAGCGAGGAAAATAATATGATAATACTATAACATTTTAATATTTAGTCGCAGCTCCATTTCTGACCAAAACTTCGTTGATTCTGATATAAATTTCTAAAACGGTAAAGGTCAAGATCTTGGCTTAAATCATGTCATATATTCCAGTTTCCAAATCATCCTTGCCGTCTGGATGAAAATTTAATTTATGTATTTTTTTCACAACCAGCTCCAAACGTTTTATAAAACATTGATATCCGGAAATTGTTCAATCCAATATAGAATTTCAATATTGTTATTTATTTGCAAACCATGCAGTAAGAATACCAGCATTATGTGTAGGACAATAATTGTCTCGCGGATATATAAAATTATTTTGGGGAAATGTTACATTACGCTGGGTAGCATAACATTTTCTAAAATATTACGATATACTCTAACACTAAGTCTTTCATTAATACTGCACCACATCCCAAGTTCTTCGATGCTAAGCCATGGCCATGAATTAATAGAAAAATGTCCAGGTCTATTATAAATAAATATACTCTAAATTATGCTTTACAGATTGACTGAAAAACCTTTTCATCCCTAAAGACAGACTTAGATATTCCAATTCTCTCTCAGCAAATTATTTTGCTCAAAAATAACTGTTCCTTGTTTGTGATCAATCAGCTTAATTTTAAGGGAACATTTTTCTATCCTGCAATAAGCGGTACTTCGAGGTGCAGGAAAATTAGTCGTTTCAACAATCTTTTTGCTGTACTAAATGGATGTTCTTGCAATTAGCGTATTGTTCTGTTCATTTGAGGTGATTCTTGGGCTTCCGGTAGGTTTAAGTTTTTGAAAACGTCTAGCAGTTTCCTATTGTTAGGTAAACAATTACCACACGACAGGTCATCAGCACAGTTTACACACAAAAAATGTTGTCCAAACGGATTAATGCATACAACTACTATACATGGCCACTTAAAAATATATACAAAACATTTTAAAAAATCGACAAGGTTATTAATTCAGTATAAAATTAAGGCCCATATACATAGTTACCTAAGTTATTGGTTTTTTAGATTTTTCACTTTTTGGTTTTTGCTATACGAACTTTTGATAGTCCCATGCCACTTACAAAATTTAAATAAATTTGTGGTTACCAAATGTTCAATAAGGAAGACTTTGTGCTCGTAGCATTTATCATTTTTGTTGCCTAACCAGCGAGCGTTGCGACTCAAAAGCTTATTTTTTAGTTTCAACCCTAGGAATTTCCGATCTTTAAGGATATCAAAATATTTCCTAGAGCAGGTAGGAACGCTGGACTACTTGAGCAGTTTCTTCTGAAGGGACAATTAAAGATAAGCCACTTTTCCCACTATAATTTTTTTGCAAAATAAATATTTGCTTGGGATCGGTCAAACTAATTTCAGTTACATTATTATGTGCTAAAATTTTACAGTCCGTGCATTGGAATTTATCCCTAGTTTTTTTAAGGAGATATCCTGCATAATAATTCACGGCACACTCTTCTAATGAACTGATTCCTAATATAGCTTGCACTTTTTCTTCAGGAGTTTTTTTCCCGCCTTTTTCAATGCATTCTTCATTCTCCACTTCAGAAGTGTTTTTATTATCAGTAAAATCTGTTGTTTCAACTATTTTAGATTTTAGCAATTCGGACAGTATTATTTGCTGATCGTTGTCATGTTCACAGTTCGATGCTTTTGATGGTTTAATAAGTCCAGTAATTGTTTGGATTCTAAACGACATACGAAAAACTCTTGCCGAAGGATTCAAATTCCATCCTCCATGCTGTCTGATTTTTGAGAAAAAATTTTCCAAGAAGTCTTGGTTTAATCTTTTAGTGAGGATGAAGCAACTAACTTTTTTTTCTTCCTCGAATAAATCAAGAATCCCGTTAATAGTTTGTACCATTCCGTCGAAGCATGGTGGCCTAGATTCTCGTCCAGCTATTTTAGTTATAGAGTTAAATATATTTTTACCTTTATGGAGAATTTCTAAAACCTGAAGATTTTTATCACTGAGTCCACAACGAAATGGATTTTTGTCATACAAACGCTCACTGTTCAAAGTATCGAAAAGGTTTATTCATTGTTAAAATGAAATCAGCAGTGTTAAGTCCTTCTGTCTTGTCGATTTGTCTATTTTGTGCACAACATCGAATAGCCGCTGCCATTGCTCGTGAGAAGATTTGTAGAGCAAGTTTGCAGGACATTTTCTCAAAAGAGTTCGGATTTAGGTGCTTATCACTTAATTTTAGAAGTGATCTTGCAGATGAAGATGCCTTATCGATTTCATACGTTTGCTTGATAATATTGAAGTTAAAAATTCGTTCTTCAAATTTAAATAGTCCACTCATTAAATTATTTCGAACACTCTTAAATAAGTGGGGCACATCAAATATACCAAAAATTTTTGTATTCTTGAAGTAAAAGAAAGGACTGTTTTTTGTAATTCCTAGAAGCTTTAGTGCACCTCTATTATTACTACCCTGATCACATACCATGACTCTAGGATAAAAACCTATTTCCTTAATATTTTCTAAATTATATAAAATCAATTGTTTTAAATTTTCTTGACATATAGGACCTTGAGAAAAAAAATATGAAATGGGAAGTTTCCAGTTTTTATAAAGACCCCGTAATGAAAAAACCACAGCATGTGTCGCTTTTCTTTTCGTTCGGCCTAAAGGACCCAAGTCTTCAAATCCCTCAATTAAATCTAATTTTCTGTTGTATTCTAAAAATGATTTTATACTAATTTCATCAAATGCCATTACACTTTTTTTTTCGTTTTGAGTCATTGTCTTACATTTCAATTTTAAAATATTTTTTATACCATCATCGAACCCAGTTTTAAATAAATTTCGGCTTACCCATCTTCTAATACTCGATACTGAAGGCAATATTATTCCTTGCCTTCGCAAAAAATAATACGTAGATGGAGATTTGTAATATAATGATATACAGAATTCCCTTTCTTTTAAGTTCCAGTGCTTTTTTGATTTGCCTCTTATCTGCATTAATACAAAAGTTTTAGCCACATTTGATAGGCAAGATAAGAGTGGTAATATGTGTAAAATCCCTATATTTTGTTGAATTTTTTGTTTTAATGCGCTTGTACGCTTTTTATAATACTTTAATTTTGATGCTTGCAGGCGTATTCGCTGCTTCAATTTAATTTTGCGAGGTGTAATTGCTCTATCAGGAAGCTGCAATATACCGTCTACCAGTTTAGATTCTTTATTTTTTAAAACTTCATCAAACTTCATTTTCTTTATGGGCGTAGACATTGAGTCAAGTGTTGCACAAAGGAGATGATGATTCCTTTCAGAGTATGTCTTAACTGGTGTTTGAACTTTAACATGTCAAAATATCTTTCTGGAACTGCATCACTTTTTAGTCGATGCCGTTTTAGTGTCCGAAAATTGTCTTCCCTAAAGTGCTTCTCACAGATCAATTTATTTTTTAAATCGCTAGGATTTAATCCTGTTAAGCTCAAATTTCCTAAAAACAAATGTTCGAAAATTAAAACATTCTTGCTTTTTGATTGCCGCTTCTTCTGACGTGTACAGGGTGTTTCAAATTAGATGCTCATCATTGCGATTTCACGGTAAGGGATAAAGGGGTACTATAAATTCGTTGAAGTTTTGTATTTTAGAGCATAGGAAGATATAAAGAAATTTAAAAAATCCCGAGTCGTTCGGATGAAATCAGAGAAAAAAACGAAATGAAACGTTTTAATTTTTATTTTTTTTTGGCTGTATCTAGAGAGATAAATAATAGAGATATAAATAAATAAGAAAATAAATAATAATTCATTGCAGTTTTTTCCTTTACAACTTTCAACGCCATGTCAGAATTTCAATCCGTTCATTTCGTCTTTCGGACCTCTTCATTAACTTTCTTAATTCAAATCCTGACGACACCTGGATTCCTTTTTCTATTTTTTAGAAGCTTCTTTCGTTTTGATTGCAATGATACATAACGCAGTACATGTATTCAATATTAACAATAATAATAATCAGTAGAAGAAAGGAAAACATAATTAAGTTGGTCATTACTTACTGTTTATTACTTCGCAGATATTATTATAAAAAAGGTTATAATAAAGAAAAAAAAATCCCTTTTTCCAATTCACAAAAACGTGATACGTTTCAAAAATAATCAATGTCACGATTTGAATTACGGAAGTTGATGATTGAATGTCGGATTGCAATTCTGACAACGCCACCTTGCAGAGGGACAAAATTACAATGAAGAGGTATTTGCATTTAATTTCGATTTTTTCGGAAATTTCAACAATGATCATCTAATTTGAAACACCCTGTACAAGTCAGAAAGAACAAGCAGCCGGAGAATTCAGTTAATACAGATTCAAAAATTACAATACAATAATGAACTTTTTGAAAATAACCTTCAACATGCTTCAGGTCACTTTGCGCGCTGTTCGAACAACCATCTCACATTTTACTTTTACAATTATCTCGCAAAAAATGTTTAATTAAAAAATGTTATAATGTTTTACTATGTTTCATAAATGAATAAAGGATTTTAAGAAATTCATGATCACATTTTGTTTTACTCAATGAAATAGCTACTTGAATGTGCAAAAAAGTAGTTTAGCATTAATTAACCGGCTTACTCAAGTGGAGGGAGGTAATTACCTCCCTTTCTAGAGTCCCCATATATGATAGAAAATACAACTCAAGATAAGCAACGAAAAAATATGAACTACCTAATATGCCTTTCCGCATCCAGACGTATGGGCTGGATATACCGATGCACTGATAATATAACGCTTTTAAACTAGATACACTAACATCTACCATTGTGGTACTTTGTGGTAAACTTTTAAACTTACCGGAATTTACTATCCAAAGGTTACATAATTCCTCATTTTTGTAAGGAAATTTAAACATCTTAATTTTGTCTTGCCTTCTTGTCGCACGGCAATCAAAATATTGACAAACATTTCCTGACATTTTACTATATTTAAATAGATATTATTAATTTATGAAAAAATAATTTTCAAACGTCAAAAGGTCCAGGGATCAATCAGGTGATTGTGATTACAGACTTATCGACGCCGAACCGAATACAATGGCTGCATACTCAAGCAATCTCGATGCGACAAGATTACGTACGCGACGGCACGCTCCGTTTTGTTGTCGAGCCGGGAACACGAGGACACGCTGGCAAGGGCACGCTGGCAACACCGCTCATCGGTCTAGTCGAGTCGCTTGGAAATCCTCGATGGATCCCAACTCGCTTGCAGTTGGGATCCTTTTCGGGGGCGTTTTATTTTACATTAGATGAATTGTCTATTCGTAGTATAATTGTCTTTGGTTTCACTTAGTATCAACTTACTTGAGACATTTGAACCGGTTCCGATATGTTATAATCAATTTTAATACATTTGGTTAGTTTTGGTTAGTTGTCTAATCACCTTTCAGTTAGTTTCACTTTGTCTCAACTCACCAATTAATAATATGTATATCACTAATAAAACATATAGTATGGTACTTAGGATTGTTTGTGAAGTCTAATTTGATACTAAGAAATTGGTTGCTATGGTAACGAAAAAAAAAGTAAAAAATCGTCATAATTCGTCAATCGTACGACTTAG
>MU189648.1:0-11377 GCA_016904865.1 Pissodes strobi | reverse complement strand
AAAAAATCGTCATAATTCGTCAATCGTACGACTTAGAGATTTGATATTTGGTATTTAGGTAAAGATAAAAAAAATTTAACGATTGACGTTGACAAGTCGGTTACCATGGCAACCAGTTACAAATTTATCACGGTAAAATTAGACTAGCGATTGGTAACTCTAATTATAAGGGCTTTCTAATTATAGGCCACGGTACGGATAGGAGCGTGGCAATAATGTGTGACCGAAGGTCATACAAACGAGGCCCGAAGGGCCTCGCGCGTGCCGCAGGCACGAGTGGCCACGCCACTTGTTAGAAAGCCCCCATTACATGGCTTGCTTTCTATTAACTTTCTATTAACAGCCTCACTCCGCTCGGCTGTTAAACACGAGCGCGCCATGAAAAGTATCACTTTTCCTCCGTATAAAATAATATACTATTATATAGTACTTTTAGTTATAATCTAGACCTCACATTGGTAAATTAGCCTAAGAAAATATAATGTCCACTAGATTGGCTAAACGTTTTAATTGTACTTTAATAAAAAGTGGAAATTTTTGAAAATAATTCTTTGCGGATAGTTGAATACAAAATATCAAAACATTTTAGTACCAATTAGAGAATATTTATATTGTAAATTCTAAACCATTACTTATGTAATATATAATATAAAATAATTATTTATTTTCCAAGGCGGAGCACACTAATTGCACAATTATAAATAATAGCTAAAAAATAAGCAAATTGCAAGATAAATCATGTCTTTAAAAGTTAAAAAAATATAGAAAAGATTCCCGTAGTTTTTTCTTATTTACAATCTGAAATACAAAATATTTAAAAACTCACCCAAAAATAGGTATGTCTGAAAAGAAAACGTCACTTGAAGTGGTGACTATATAGGAATTATAACTCTTGGTCTAGTTCTGGTATGTACGGTTTGGTTACAAAGACGGCACCTGAACCGGTGACTAAACAAAGTGAATCTTTGTCTAACTGTAGTAGTGGTATAATATACGGTTTGGTTTTTATATTTGTGATTTTTTACATACCCTGCATAACATTAGATCAAACAAAGCATGCTACCGCATGTTTGTTTCATGTGGCGTCACAAGGTGATTAAAAAAGTGTTAGTTAACAAAAATGCAATATAGAACAAAAGTATCTAATAGGAATTTTGAACAACTGCTAATTTTAATGATGTATGAGAAGTGCTGCATGTAAGCAAAAAAGTTACCTATATATGTGATGATCGAATGATAATCGCAAGTTTTTAAAGTATAGGTGCGGTTTCTCCAATATTTTTATAAATATTTTCTTTGTTGTTTTTATTATTCTCTTTTAAAATCAAACTACTTGTATCTGATGTATATATGAAATATACAAACTGTACATACATTTTTAAACATAAGTATTTCATATATTATGATGTATAATAATATACACTGTCAATAATATACGCTGCTATTTATGTTTTATGTAAATGCTATGTCCTGATTTCATCTGCTTAACTGCGAATATGAAGTCATGCAACTAAGAATCAGAAGTTACGCATGCTTTCGCTGAACCTTTTGCAGATGTAATAAATGTAAAAGAATGTTTTAAATATTTTCAATTAAATAGAATGTTGATTTAAAACCAAAAGGATAGGGGAAAATTAACTGAACAGCTTATCTTCTATTGTATTTTTAAAATCTGCTCCAAACTTCAGAAAACTGAATGTTTGTTATGGTTTGAATCACTTTTTACCTTCCGATCTTATTTGTTTTATCAGCGCTCTGGGGATAAGATTTTTTTTACAAAATTAACATTCAAAATTTGTGGGTTATTGAAATCTTACTGCTAGTAGAAAGCTTGATCTAAAGAAACTTCAAATACCTTCAATATGTCAAAAAAAATGTCCGGTTTTGAAGCTACCAAATTCATAAAATTGAACTGGAAGTCGATTTTATGGATTTGGAGATTATATTTCTACTTCAATATATCAATTCTCTAACGAAACTTAAGACTTCTTAATGTACCAAAAGTAAATCGATAATCTCAGAAAAAATACTTTGTTTTAAATTTTAAACAAGCTTACTTGAATTTTAAACAGATAACTTTTTCTTAATGGTATTTTTTTCATAAAATAATTAATAATGGGGCAACTTAATTTGGCCCATCGTGTAGAATAATAAATAAAACCACATTATAATACTAAACTTTTATACGCTTTCCATAAAAAAATACAATTAGTTAGAAAAAATAAAAATTAAATGTAAATATTTTAGATATACTTATGCTTATGGTAAATAAATATATTTTTCTATTTGGTAATATTTTTAAATGATCTTCATATCTTATGAATGACACAGATTAAGCTTTTTTGATATTCTATTTTCATACAATAAAATTCTCAACATTTCTGGCTTCAATAAAAAGGCGCCAGTACCGATTTTATTAGGTACTTCATTTAATATTCTACGACCAATAAAATTCCAGTATTGAGTATGAGGTGGAGCCTAATTTAGCAGTCGCAAACTTTACTAAGTGTACATCTATAAACTCTGGCAGTAGATAGAAGAAGTTATCAGTGGTGCCTAGCACCCAAAATGAAGCAAATCATATGGCCGTTAGCATACGACCTTATTATATTTCCTATTTTATTACATTGTTATTTTTCAGGCGTTAACACTGTACCTACCAGAAGCTGTTTAAAATTGGAAGTATATTCTTGTGCCATATGCATTCACCAAATTACAAGCACTTTCACAGCCAAGCCAAAGAAATAGTTGCAAAAGTCATCAGAGTGTGTGGAGAAGAAGCATCGAGCAATAAGTACATTCAATTTAACAATTGGAGAAAAACTGAGACGCACTGCGATGTCCACAGAGTCGTGCAACAATTGGTCAAATCTCAAATCCATAAAGAAGATTAACAAAGAAAAATTGAATGACAGAAGATCCGTCTCGACGTTTGTATCGTATTCGTGCGGAAAAGACAAATAACAAACATTTGTAATAAAACAGATGACGCAGACGTTGCAATTATTCGGAGAATTATTGAAACATTTTATAGGGGATGGAAAGTGGTGCAAACGATGAAGAAATTTTACTGGTGAAATTAACAGAAGGAATGGATTTATCTATTTCGGAAAATGCCAGAATAAACGAAAAATGTTAATGACAATGGTTCACGTTCTACATCTAAAATATTTTTCGTTTATTCTGGCATTTTCGAAATAGATAAACCCGTTCCTTCTATTAATTTCACCAGTAAAATTTTCATTTTCATTAATATTTTTCGTTTATTCAAACAAATTCTGGCAAAGTGATTAAGTATTTAGGATTACCTCAAATATCAGCTCTGCAGGCCGTCTAATTATTTTCCACGTTGGATCTAAAAGTGGGTTTGTGAAAAATATGGCATCCATTTTTATAGCGGGGACAATCACTGGCGATTATCATGGTCAAATTAATGAAAAAAAACACCAAATGGCGGTCAGAAATTCTCCTGGCCAACATACCCCGAAATTCAGTGATCGTTTTAAACAACTCACCATATCACTCGATAAGTTGCCGCGAAACCGTCGCCGTATCACCCATGGTAGACTAGCTTACAACAAAAATCTCGTATTGTTGTTTCACTTGTTGACCTTAATGTATTTTGAATTTTGACATTAGTAGTTATTAGACACATAGTATGTTAAATATAAGTTGAATTCTTTATGCAGATCTTTGTGCATTATGTCAAATAATTTTCGTGTAAATTAACAAAACATTTTAATTATTTTTTGAAAACTTTATTTTGAGCTGTTTCTAAAGTTTTTCTAATAATAAATGAATTAAAAAATAATAAGTAAAACAAACAGTAATCATGTATTTCATCCCAATTACCCAAATATCATACCCAAGTGCAAATTATGACTGGGAATTTTGTTTTAAACGTTGAAAAATACCGATTTGTGTACGAAAGGGTCATGCTATTATTAGCCAGCCGGTCACAGGCTGAGGTAGGAATGGTCAAATTAGGATTTATTACTCTCTCTCTATGCAGACTAATATGAGAAATAGTTCAAGTTCTTTGATAAATGTCGTACAATTATCACATCTTGAAGGTATAAAGCCAAATAAAAAACCGCACGCAGCCAACTTTAAGACATTGCATTTTTTCGTTGGATCGTCACATATAACGCTTTGTGCTTACATGTAACACTACTCGCATTTCATTAAATCTCCCTAGTGTGCCTTCAATATTTTGCTATTTTTGTCTTATATTACATAAGATGCAGGCTACATAAAACCTTACCATAAGAAAATAATGGTCTGCATGGGATAATTTTTTGTAGCATGCTCCGTTTGATCTAATGTGGTGTATCTTAAAAATGATAAATACAGGGTGTTTCCTAACCTCGGTAAAAAAATTAAACTGGTTAATCCTCACGTAATTTTAAGACGAAAATGTGGTATAAAATTTTTTCGAATGTCGCATTTTTTTTTTCAAAATACAGGGTGTTGAAAAAAAAATCTTTTCGTGTTTTCTGTTTATTAATAAATAATGAGAAGCGACATTGGAATAATATTTGCAGACATTAATAAAGAGTTTGAGAACTTTATTTTGTGTTCACGCAAAGCCTACTCGTTTATTTAAACACTAAAATGATGAGATTCTTGTGACGTGAACAAGAAAATAATTTTTTACTCGAAAACTGTAAGAGATACGAGAAAAATGCAAGAAACTTAATTTGCCTAAAATTAACTTTCTTATCGAATAAGATAAGAATTTTGAGTGTTTAACAGGCCCGTTTTATTGCTTTTTGCGAAATTCTAGTAGTCGTTACCCGGATCTCCGCCAATGAACTAATTGAGAAGTTCAACATGAACACAAAATAAAGTGCTCAAACCCTTTATTAAGGTGTGCAAATATTATTAGAATGTCGCTTCTCATTATTTATTAATAAAATGAAAACACGACAAAAAAATTTTTTTCAACACCCTGTATTTTGAAAACGAAGCGACATTCGAAAAAACTTTATACATTTTCGTCTTAAAATTACGTGAGAATTCACCAGTTTCATTTTTTACCGAGGTTAGGAAACACCCTGTATAAAAAATCAAAACATAGACAAAGATTCACTTTACTTAGTCACCACATCAGACGCCGATATGTTACCAAAGACATATTTTTGAGTAAGTCCTAAGTAAGTAATAACAATTGCAATATCACTACAAGTATCCTTTAAGAAATTAAAATAAAATAAAATAAAAGAGGCAAATGTAAGCATTACTTTTTTATTCACATTGTAGGTAGATTCTTTGATTTATTTGTGACTTTTTATAAACTATAAAACGTCATTTATTTATTTAACGTGTGTCCCAAAAGTTTTCGAAAAAGAAAAAAACATTTTTTTCCAAATTAAATGTACTGTAAAAAAAGATTTATAATGACAGACATGGGTCCATGCTCTTCTATGGTACGAATTTTTGGTCTTACATGCTCCATAAGCCTTTGAACCGTTGCTAAATCGACCTCAAGAGTTTTCTTGAATATTCGTCGTCTTAGTTGTTTCGTGGACTTTCCACCCATTGCCATATTACTTTTCGCCCAACAAACAGTTGTGAAACACCAGCTTCTGAGATGGCACATCATATCAAAGATTACAGAATCTTTGACCATACCTACATTTTATCGGCAAATTTTACTTTGCCTTTACGACTTCGTCGGAAGCGTTTTGTAAATTACAATTATAGTATAGAATCCGCCATTGCTCGCCGAGCGACAAAGTAGCCAAAAAGCTCGCTCGCCTAACAGAAATTGAAGCAACACATTCATCTTTTATAATAGTAATATTAAAGCACTCCCTTTAATTTTACGTTTTTTTGTTAATGGTTCCTTTGCAGAAATGCTTGAAGCATTTCGTTGTATTCTGCCATTGTTATCAAGTGCATCATTCTGGCAAATATGTGACTTGTAGAATTGTGTATTTTTATTGTAGGTTTGGTGTTCTTTTATATGTGATCGGCAGGTTTCACCTAGGGATATAAAATGTATTACATTCACATGGGATCATACGGATGACATTTTTTGTATTTCCATTTTTTTCACTGTTGTCTTTGTTTATTTAGATCTAGGGGTGTTTTCTGTTTTGAAAATGGTACGAATGTTAAACTTGTTACCTATTCGTTTTATTTTCTGTGATAAACCAGGAATATAAGGAATAATTAGGTTTGCACAGGAGCAGGTTCATTTTGGTTATCTGTTATTTGGCTGTTTAAATTATATAAAACATTTTTGAGAAAAATTAATAGGATAGTTATTATTAGTCAACACATTATTTAGAAATATTTTTCTGCGTTGAAATTCAACCCCCTTTTTAACCATTTTTGGGTGATTTGATTTAAAGTTTAAAATCTGTTTGTGTGTGTAGGTTTCTGTATATTTGTGTTTCAAAACCACTTAAGTTTTTTTGATAAGAATGTCAAGAAATGGAAGTTGTTTGTAGATTCTAATGATATAATTTAGAAAATCGTTTAGAAAATTTTCGTTATATGGATAAATTTAAAAAATTTCATCTATATAACGCCACCAAATTAAAGGTTTATATTAATAATCAACAAAATTTAATTCAAAATTTTCCATAAAAAATATTACTTAATAAAGGTAATAATGGTGAAAATATAATCATACCATTGTTTTGCTAGTAACAGTTATTATTGTATTGGAAATATGTAGTTTTATACAAAAAGTAAGTAATTCAAAAATAGTGTTAATATTGAGTCTTGCGCGTTCACCAAGATTAGTATCATTTTCTAATTTATTTCTGTAAAGTTTTATCAACCGGCACGTTTGTAAAAAGACTAACAACATAAAAACTTACTAGATGATATTAGGATTTTGTTTAATTTGTGATAGTTTTTTTTTCTAAAAATGGACCTATTTAGAAAAAATAAACGTAATAGTTATTGCATTTTGAAAATAGTTTAATATTTTTTAACTCCGGAGTATGCAAATTATTTAGTTAATTTAATGCCCACAAGAATTAACAATGTAATTGAAAAAAATGGTGGGGCAACAAAATATTAATTGCCATTTTATATTTATTTATTATATTTTTTCATTTCGCTTTTATGATATTAGGCTTGTCATTTCATTATATTTCTATTTGTTTGTTCTCAAATTCAAAGTATTTTCATTTAAATTAAAAAAATATATATTATGTTATCTTAAATATAAAATACTCTTTATTTTTATACCACACGAGAATACAAAATCAACATAAATTAAAACAACCAGATTCAAACAATGCTAAAAGTAAAGTAGGTAAATCTTAAAGGTAAAAGCCAGATATATGCAATTTCATGTGAATGTCATTAAATGTCATTTTTGTGTCCGGTTTTCATTTGCCGTAACTGTACCTATGCAATTTGTAATTTTAATTTTACAGTAAATATTTTTTATCAAATATTTTTAGTGACACACCGGTTGTAGGAAAAATCATGTGTGTAATTCGAACGCAAAGTGACATTGCCGTTCTCGCAAGATAGCCACTTGCGTCACTTTGCGCTTTTGAAACAAAAAGTGATACATTGCCGCTCTGAGCGAATAAAGACAGCTTGAAAAATACATTCTTGACTTGTCGGAAGGCATCGGGTGTTTTCGTTAGATTGTGTTCCTATTTTACCTATGTCTTTACGATGCAATGAATTGCTTGCAACTTGCAAGTGCTCTGGTGGTTCAGTGGTTAAGATGCTAGGCCTCTGGTTCGGCGGCCCGGGTTCGATCCCGATGGTGTTTTTTGATTTTTTTTTTGTTGTTATATTTGTAAAAAGTTTCTTTTTCTTGATTTTGGGCATGGCTTGGATAAGTTTTGGTTAGTTTTTGTTCGTGTAATATTAGACATTCTAATGCAAACGTTACAAATGTAAACATTAAACAACGCACGTCAGGCGGTATCTGTGATGGGAATGTACTTTGCCGGCTGTCTGTAACCGTTAGTTGTCACTTCGCGCTCGAATTGCACACATGATTTTTCTACAACCGGTGTTATTGTAAAAATATATTTGTTAAAATGTATTTACTGCAAAATGAAAATTGCAAAATTGCATATGCACATATAATTTACTTAAATACTGTCTTCCGATTTACAACAAAATCTAAATGTTTCCGGAGTTCTTCTAACACATCCATCCGCCATATTTAATGGTTGTCAAGATAATCAGGCGAGAGGGCATTTTGGTTACTTTGTCGCTAGGCGAGCGACCAATACACTCGCTCCTCTGAAAAGTGCTATTTTGTACTTTCTTTTGAGACGGTGCAAATTTGTATTTGGCGCTCGGTTGTAGGAAAGTAGCTATTTCGTCATGCATAATAAGAACTCTATTCGGAAAATGTATACGTCTTAATACACGGCAACATCTGGGAATTTCTGCCGACTGAGTTGCAGTGTATCTTGGAGCCTTTCTTCTTTGAAGGTATTTTAAATTATTTCTGGAGAGTGTTCTACTTACAGTCAGTCATTCGGGAAACATAGTATTTTCGGCAAACCTTGCGCGAGACTTGAAATACTTCTACCAAATATAGATCGAGAATCGCAGAAAAAATATTTTGTTTTCAATTTTAAACAAGCTCAATTGAATTTTAAATAGATAACGGTATATTTTTTATGATTTTTTTTCATAAAATTATTAATTATTAATATGGCAACTTAATTTGACCCACCGAGTAGCATAGTGAATAAAATCACATATCTTCATATTTTATTAATGAGAGAAATTAAGCATTTTTGTGATTTTATTTTTATGTAATAAAACTCTCAACATTTCTGGTACTAGAACAGACTCCAATAAAAAGGCGGCCGTAACGATTTTATTAGGTACATCGTATAATATTCTATGGCCAACCAAATTCAAGTATTGAGAATGAGGAGGAGCCTAATTCAGCAGCAGCAACTTTATTAAATATACATTTGTAAACTTTGGCGATAGATAGAAGAAGTTATCAGTAGTGACTGGCGTCCAAAACAAAGCAAATCATATGACCATTACCGTACGACCTATCATATCATATTCAAAAAGTGTTGGCAAAGTGATCAAGTGTTTGGAAAAACCTCAAATATCAGCTCTAAAAGCCGTCTCATTATTATCTACGCAGGATGTACTGTGGCTTTGTGAAAATGATGTCATTAAGTTTTAAAGCAGGGAGAACCACTGGCGATTAACAAGAACAAATGAATGAAGAAAACTTCACCAAATGGCTGACAGAAAAGCTTGTCCCTTACATACCCCGAAATTCAGTGATTGTCTTAGACAATGCACGATATCACTATCACTCGACATTGGATCAAAAAGTTTCCGTGAAGTCGTCAACAAATCACCCATGGTGCACTGGCTGACAAAAAAATCCCACATTGTTGTTGCACTTGTTAATCCTATTATGTTTTGAATTTTGCCATTTTTTTAAATGTATTTTTAAATATTTTTACATCTAATTGTTTAGTTTAGTCATTACAGCCATATACAGGTCACGCGGTACCCTCACGGGTATATTATATGTCTTAGCCTTCTGTGGCCTATGGCACACACATTAAAAAAAAATATATCGGAAAACATGGTATTTTCGGCCAAACTTGCGCAACGGCTTTCCCAACTTGTTCACTTCACTTTGAACCAACCTTCTATCATGAACGAGCACGACACTCTGTCTTCCAATGTCGATAAATTTATGTATGGTATGCCTTCCTGGCAGAATTTATATGTCTGGTAAATTGTTGAAATAGAAATATTTTAGGGACTAAAAATTCTAACAATATTGCGCATAGGAACTTTCTCTTATTAAACACTACTAGTCAAAACTGGCATTTAATTATGTACTCTGATTTAATTGCTAAATAAATAAATATAGGTAGTTTATCTTCCATTAGGGAAATTTTTATGATTGTATAGGAATCTTCAGTAATTGATGCCACTAATGAGACATCACAGTAGAAATGTAGTCCTAAAGTTAGGTTGGAACCTTTGGTGTGAAGCACTAAGAAGTTTAGTTCTTCATGTAACACCAAAACAATTTTACATTTATATTCATCGCACGCTTCGCTAGCCAAGTTAGCATCACCAGCTGACCAACCAACAAACCTTCTGATGATACTAAATTAGTTAGCGATACGAGCATTGTTTTAGTTGTTACGTAGAAAATTAAACTTAGTATAAATGTAGGCAAATATTTAAAGACTAAGTAGGTAGTTCAAGACTATTCAAACATCCAAACATTCATTTACTCTATACAGAGTCTTATTAACAAGTATTGTTTTTATTTAGTTCTAAACTTTGCAATATTTTAGGATACCTTCTGTAAGCGCATTAAAAAGTTTAATTGCTAAAAAACTTTAAGTTTTCTAGTGATTTCAAGCATAAATCTTGAATATCGAAAATCTTTTTAAAACCTAGTGTTGCAACTAGTGTTGAAACTTTTTACTCCACAAAAACACATACTTAGGCACAATACATACACAAATAAACCAGACACTATTGAATTATTCAGTCCTTTAAAATAACTTCGACAGGATTCAAGAGAAGGTAATCCACTAACCAAAACTAACCTAAGGCTTACCCAACATTAAGAAAAAAAATTAATCAGTAAGGTAAACCAAACATAGACCTAATTAAATTTTAAAGGGCAATAAATACATCTTGGCATTAGAAGACATAACCCAAAGGCATATGCCGTATCTAAACCGTGACTCACACTATGCATTGCAAATTGATAGTATTTAATCGTAGTTAACTCTACAAGAACTCCTTAACTGATAAGACATTGAATGAATCTTCGATACTAAAGATTGACACTGTTCTTTCCAATTCATATTTTCAACCAATACTAAACCTAAAAATCTGGCACTAGACACACATTACTAATAATTGTCATGTCATTTATTTTAATATCAATTTGATCTATTTTAGTTTGATGTGTATGAAAACACAAAAATTTGTGTTTTGTCAATATTTAAAGAATGATCTTGAAACAAGTCTTTTAAGCCATTTATGTAGCTTCTCATATAATTTCTAATTCATTTGAGAGCCTTTGTGAAAGTATCAAAGATGCACCGTCTGCATACTATTGTAATGAAAGCAGAGGGCTCAAAATTGAACCCTGTGGCACCCCCACCTCAATTTCCACACAATTTGAATGCTAAAAGGTAGCATTCCAATAGCAACTTGATCTAACTCTGCGATAAATGAATTAAACCTAAAATGTTTCCGAAAACTTTTAGAACATACGCTAGATATTTATTTTCCAACAAAGAGGCGAAATATCGCACAATAGCTAAAAATATATAAAAATTATAAAATAGTCTGTATAATTTAAAGTGAAACAAATATCTAAAGGTGCGTATAAATATAGCGAGACGCGCACGAGACGCGCGCG
>JAEQML010049718.1:0-50145 GCA_016904865.1 Pissodes strobi | reverse complement strand
AGTTGGTGGTTATCGGCTGGAGGAGGCTCCAATTGATGTTGTCACTACTATACGAGACCTAGGTGTGCTGCTCGATAGCAAACTTTCCTTTGTTGACCATATCCAGGAAATGGTTTTGAGAGCACAGAAGATGCTCGGGTTTGTCTGTCGGTCATCTAATGAATTCTCTTTACAGATCTTAAAAATATTGTACTGTTCCCTTGTCAGATCTATTCTAGAGTACTGTTCCGTGATATGGTCAACTAATTATCACAATGCTATTGATAAAATCGAAGGGGTGCAGAATAAATTAGTAGGGAGGATTATTCGTATGAAAACCTACTTGAGTTTCTGGGCTTACAAACCCTGGAGAGTAGAAGAATGTGCTCTGGTCTAAAGTTTTTGCATGGTTTAATTAATAATAGGGTGGACTGTCCCTCATTACTTCAGCTCATACCTCTAAAAGCAGGCATTAGACATGGACGCAACAATGATTTATTTTATGTCCCATTTCATCGCACCAACTATGGCTTGGATGAGTCTCTGACAGGGATGCTTAGGTCTGCTAATGCCGTGTCTGGAAGTAGGTATTGATCTCTTTGGCTCATCGTTGGGTACATTCTTGACAATTTTATATTTTAATTGGTGCATGTACAACTATACATGTGGATTTTGTTGATTTGTGTACAGTGGTGTATTTCATGTATAATTGTAGTTACTATTGTAGAAGACTGTTAGTGGTTAAGATTTAGCATAGCATAGGAGTAAGTAATGCTTAAAATGTAATTTTTATTACGTGGACAAATAAATAAATAAAATGATCCAGAACAAACCAAAATTAAAAAAGATAGAGAAATAAAATTACGTTTGGCTGCAGGCTCTTTGCAAAAATTTAAACTAACCAATTTTTTTTATGTTACTTTAATTTGATAAATGTCATTTTTAATATCTGATATCCCATTGGTTGTGAATTTTAAACCGAACAAATATGATCTTTTTCAACTTTTTGATGTTGTTTATAAATGCTAAAAAATTGTGAACTCTGAACCTTACCAGCTACGAACTAAGAACTTTCCAACCACAACACTGCAAACTTTACGAGTCTGTAAATCCCGTCTTACACCCTGCGACCTGGGACGAGGCCAGAAGGGGTGCTATATTGTTCTAGTCGAATTTGATGCAAATTTAAAAACAAATTGGAGAAAACGTTAACACTGTGACATACATAAAATTAGGTAATGGGGTTTTAACCATTTTCAAGTCGCTCGTAGAAAAATATATTGTGGTACAGCACTCGTACATAATCTGCAAACTGCCAAACATATTTTCCTGTATTCAAAGATTATCTACCACAATCACAAAACGTTAACAACCACAATCAAGTACTGATTTACATAAACCATCACGTCCATTGTGCGAGTGATAGCGATTTAGCGAAATTACGCTATTCGTAGTCTCGACAGATAACGATAAAATTCCCGAAAAGCTGGGACAGTTGAACGCGACTCCATTAGAAACGGCGGATGTCGTGAGACCGATCGTTTCAACCTAAAGAGTTCCAACGTATGGAGTTGCTTCAAGCATCAACCCTCTCGTATTTCGCTACGCTGAAGCTGTTTTTCCAGAATATGTAATGATTTAGCCACTCCTCATAGTGCTCAAGTAATTCAAATTTTCTTGGATGAAAAGAATATTGACGTTGTTTCATGTTCAGCCCAATTCAAATTCAAATTCAAATTAAAATTGTTTATTTACGCTTATAGCATTTACAAGCAAATAAAATAATTAGGTCCATACGCTATAATAGGTCACACATAGAATTTAAAACAACATAATACTTATAACAAGAAAGTAATTTACAAATAACAATAAACATAAGTCAGAATATAAAATAACACTCATCAGTCAACAAATAATTTCTTAATAATTTCTTAATACCACTTCTAAAAGCATTAAAGCCACCAAATAAATCCAAGTTATCACATTTTTGTAACATATTATTGCCACTTATACACATCCTACTTAATGGAGAGTTAATACTATAATTTGCCCTATGATAATCAATATGAAAAAGGGTTCTGCTTCTTGAGATTCTGGATGGTACATGAAGTCCAACCCCTGCAAGAAGGCCAGGTGCATCAAATTTATTGTTAATGATTTTATAAAGTGTTAGATCGATCATAACTCTCCTGTTCTCCAGAGATGTAAGGTTAAGTAACTTCATTATCTCTTGACAATCAATTTCACTATAAGGGATACCAAGTTTAAGTCCAATTCTTTTCAAAAATTTGGATTGAATTCTTTCCAAACTGGCCCTATGAGTATTGTAAAAAGGTTGCCAGACTGTGCTGGCATATTCCAGCACAGGTCGCACCATTGAGCAAAATACATTTCGGAAAATATAAACATTTTTGATCTCTTTCAGTGATCTGAAGATAAAGCCCAATAATTGCATTGCTCTACATGTAGTCCTCTCAATGTGGTCGATAAATGATAACTCACAGTCAAGCCAAACTCCCAGATCTTTTATCAAGTATGTCCTCCCCAGCTTCACACCGTTAAGAGAATAGTCAAAAAGAATAGGATTTTCTATTTTACAGAATGTGATCATATTACACTTATTAAGATTTAAACTAAGGTTGTTCTTTTTGCACCAATCAACAAATTTATTTAGGTCCTCTTGCAAAGCCAGACAATCATTAATAGTTTTTACAATTTTAAAAATTTTTACATCATCAGCATAGGCTAGGAACAGGGAGTCACCAAAAGCATTCCTTACATCATTCACAAATAAATTTAAAAATAGAGCCCACAAAATAAATTACCCCCCTGAATTAACCCTGATGTGACTCTTATCTCAGATGACAAGTGTTCTCCCTGTTTTACAACTTGTCGTCTATCCCTGATGTTCCTTTCAAGCCACTCCAGCAGAGATCCATGCACCAAAAGATCATGCAATTTAGAGATTAATATAGTTTGATCCACACTGTCAGACGCCTTTGAGAAATCAGTGTACACTGCATCAATCTGAAGTTTATTCTCAAAGGCATCCAACAAAGCATACTCATATGTTCGGAGGTTAGAAACTGTTCATCGCCCTTTAGTAAAACCATGTTGTTCCTTCATAAATATGTTCTTAAAAACTGGGGTAAATTTATTCGCAACCAGAGCTTCAAAGATCTTGCAATTATTGAGATTCTCGAGGTAGCCCTATAATTCCGAATATCCGCCCTATTCCCATCCTTAAATACCGGTGTGACATAGGATTTCTTCCAGAGAGTTGAACAAACTCCCACACTCAATGACAAACTAAAAATAGTACATAAAATATCCGATAAAACACATTTGCAATTTTGCAACAGCACAACTGGAGCCCCATCTGGGCCCATCCCTAGATTTCTATTCAAATTGTCAATTTTATTATATACTTCAACACATGTAAAGCTTAAGTTACTCACATTAATAAACTTATCACAAACAGGAGCATCTGGAAAAGGAGAGTCATCATACACTGAGTACACCCACCGATGATTCTTAAATAATTCAGTATGTTTCACACTCATCATAAAACATATTTTTAGGATATTCTTGTTGACATTTTTTTGAGTTGATATATCTCCAAAATGTCCTTTTATCATGAAGCTCAGATTCTAAGTCAGCCTAACAGCCACCCTGTATATTACTACATTTTTGGACTCTCTAGAAAAATCTAAACACATTTTGTGTATAATATCCTATACCTATCTTTAGCTGTTTACCAAATATTGACAGTTGAAAGTCGGGTATTTTGACACTTTGACACGCTCTAAAATCTAAACCGCACAAGATCAAAGAAAACGGTTTGCACATTCCTATCTTAAGTTTTTATAAACTATCGAATGACAGTATCTTCGAATTTAACCTGCGGATAAAATTAACCGGAACTTTTAAACCTCCAGTTAAATTCAAAGTTACTATAATTCGATAGCTTATGAAAACCCAAGATAGGAATGTGTAAACCGTTTTCTTTGATCTCGTGCGGTTTAGATTTTAGAGCCGTCAAAGTGTCAAAATGCCCGACTTTCAACTGTCAATATTTGGTAAACAGCTAAAGATAGGTATAGGATATTATACACAAAATGAGTTTAGATTTTTCTAGAGGGTCCAAAAATGTAGTAATATACAGGGTGTTCCATTTAAAAAAATATCAAAGTGACCCCTAGCAATTTTATTTGATGTTCAATTGTTTTTTGCTGAACATATCCGAATTCGCGGGAGAAAATTACATACGATGGCTATTTCAGTTTTTTTTTTTATAAAAGTACAGGGAAAGTCAAAAAATTGCTTTGTCTAGTCCTCGTTGGATAACCCTTTACAAATTTTGCGGTAGTGAGCCGCCCCTCGGGAAAATCTTTTTCATTAGATTGTCATTAATTTTGAACGTATTCTTAGTATTGTGTACGGCTTTTTGGTGTCACTGATATTGTGAAATTAACCAATAGTTTATTCTACTGCAGAGAAGGTTGAAATACTAGAAACCTTTTTTGCACATAACAAATGTGTCAGTTATTTAATGACCAACATCCAGACAGATTTAGTAGCTAAATTTAGGGAAATTGGAAGTGTTCTTAGAAAAAAGTATTTGTACGATGCTTTTTCTAGCAACGGCAGACGCAAGTAACTAAATTTTTTGACAAATTTTCTATTATTTTTGAATTAAGGCCGGCCCCTCAAAGCTTAAGGAGGCGTCCCCCTCCTATATTCCTATTAAGCCCAATATTGATTATCAACTGCCGTGCGTTTTTCTCAGAGGCTGTTAATTCTTCCTGAATGATGAGCCCTGATTAATTTACTTTTTGTTTACTTGTTGCTTTATGGGTGGTCGCCCTGAGTACTTTGTGAACACTTTTTTGTGGTGGGCATACCGAAAAAATATATAACTTACAATGAAAGGCTTGATGAGGCTTGACCAAAAATTGGTTGAATCAGAAGAAAGTTTATCAGATGAAGTATTTTTTTTAATATCGAGATTCAGATTTTAGATTCGACATGCTATAGTTACCAATGACGCGATGCAAGTAGCAGTTCTGGGACAACTCCACGTCGAACCAGGAATGAGTGTCCGACCATTGGTGACCACAAATTTCATTCTTACAAACTTCAGCTGGAGCAAGAATTAAACGAAGATGATTACAGACGTTTGCAATTCTGTGAAGTGAAATGTTTATTGTTAATCCACGTCTTATTTGCAACATTTGCTTTTCGGACGAATGTACATTTTTCCTTAAGAGGATAGACTACCGACCTTTATTGATATTACGTTTTATTCCAAAACGAAAAAAGTTAGAATCACGAAATTTGGTGTGCGGCTTGTACATTCGATTGACTAGAAGGCATGGTGTTTAAAAATGTTATTAATTTTTTTATAACAAATTTTGAACCGGTTTTTTGGTGAAAACGTATTTTCACGTTTTCACCAAAAGATCGGTTCAAAATTTGTTATAAAAAAATTAATAACATTTTTAAACACCATGCCTTCTAGTCAATCGAATGTACAAACCGCACACCAAATTTCTTGATTCTAACTTTTTTCGTTTTGGAATAAAACGTAATATCATTTTATAATAAAAGACCGGTAGTCTGTCCTCTTAACGGTAACGTAAATCGCCATAACTGTCGCTGCTGGTTTGATGTCAATCCTAGACAATTTCATGAGGTTTATACTCAGTACCCTGAGAAATTGAATGTGTGGGCTGGAAACTTTGGCGACACCCTTGTTGATCTCTTCTTTCTGCCTGGAAATTTAGATGGAGATCAGGATCAGGATCTTTTGGAAAACGCCAATAACAGATATAATTGAGAAAGAAAATCACTATGACGAAAATCACCTCGTTTTTCAAAAAGATGGAGCTTCTCCACATTATGCTATACGTGTGCGGTGTATTTTGATGACATTTTCCGGTCGTTGGATTGGAAGGAGGGGACCCCTTTATTCAATGTCCAGCTAAGTCGCTAGATTTGTCACCCATGGATTATTTTTTATAGGGCATCTGAGAACAAAAGTTTACGCCAATCAACCGGAGACCATAGAAGTCTTACGCCAAGGAATTTTAGACGAGTACCAGCTGATAACACCTGAAATTTTAGAAAACGTCCGACAACGCATCGAACAGAACCTGTATTCTTGCGTGGAAGCAGGCTTTACTCACTTTGAACATTTATTAAATTAGTTGTTTTAAAGAGCATTAAAATTCCGTATTATTTAGTAACAATTAGTAATAATAGATTTTAAGGGGTAAATGTCACCCACACGTGGGGTTTGAACTTGAGGGTTGCAAAATATTCACAGATGTTACTGCTTTACATTCAACGAACCTTTGAAAGGCATCATTTGCTCATCGACACTGAGGCTTCTTTCTATTGGTAAACATAGCAGCCGTTCTCTTATGGAATTGTATAATGACCTCACTTTCCAAAATCTATCATCTTCTTCGGGTTCGCCTGTTACGTTGTGAATATTTTGTCTCAATTTTAGGAAACGGTTAAGTGGAATGGTGTCCGCTATTTGAGAAACTCGAAGCATTGGCTCCCATGAGCATCGAATTCTAGGTTAACTCAAATTACCCATCAGGATGTGAATTCAAAGAGAAGATAGAATTTCCTTTTTTGTGGTTACTGCAAACTTAGCTACGTGATTGTGTACTGTATAAATATGGTGCATTCCATCAATTTCTGCAACAGAGCGTTAGTGAAGTATTGTAAAAAATTGCTAAGGGCTTTCAAGGTCATCTATTGGTTGGCGGTCGCTGAACTTGTACCATTGAGTAGAAGGACTAATGTATGTTAGTTCATTTTTCCTTCAGCCTATATATTTCTTGGATATTAAATTTCCAAAAAAATTCAATCACTATCATTTCAAGAAGGCCGTTCTTTGCTTTTAAAACAAAAAATTTATTTAAAGTGCCTTGTTTCGTTTTCGCTGGGACACCCTATTCGAGCCAATAACATGCTTACCTTTAAGTTTGCATTCTCCAAACCTACAAACTTTTCCTGCAGTTTAGTATAAGTTTGTGACTTATGGATCATTAAGTTGCCAGATCGTTTGCTCTGACATTCATAACACGTACTCAAGGTGTTTAATTCCGCACCGAGCAGGGACGCTTCTCTGAATACGTCTCCACAGAAATATGGCGATCTTTTCAATCCTTTGCGCCTTTTTGGGTCAAGATAGACTATAGAGTTAAGAGCAGCATAGAGGAAAATATAACATGTAACACACATATTTTTTAAAACCGCTATAATATCCGACCTAACTGAAACTACGTATTATGTCTCTCTTTTAGATGATATGGCCAAGATATTACTAAAAATATGCGTGAAGCTAAGCACCATTTTAGTTCTATTAGGTACATTTGGAAGCGTTCTGGTTGACTTTCGCTGATCTAACTCAATGCTAACCCAAATTAACCCCATTAGGAAATGGTGTTGGACCAAAAAAAGATTAACTAAACTAGGTTAGGGTTTGACCAACCTCACAGTTTTACCCACAATACCGAAATACAAGATCTGCACTCGATGCGCGTTTCGCTAACCATGTGAGCATCACCAGGAGACAATTAAAATAAAACTAAACTAAACTTATGTGGGAAACAAACGCCACTGCTCACTGCTGTCTCACGTCGATTATCGTCGATACGACGTAGGCATGTACTCCTACGCCCACCGGTGTCTCCATTCGCGTGTACCTGCCTCAATATTGAGCCTTCACGCATGCGTACGTGCTATTTCCTATATTCTTCAAAGTGCTTTTTCTTGATTTTGAGGATTGCCATGGGTTAGATTGGGTTAGTTTAGGGTAGTTTTGTCTGGTTGCGCCCCCGGAGCGAGCGAAGCGAGCGGAGGGACACGCGTGAAGTGAATCATTAGAACGACAACGCCGGGCTGCTGCCAAATGCACAGATCCGAAGGTCGAAAATTTGAAGTAGGTAGACGCGAGTGGTGTCTCCGCATAAGAAAGTAAAACCCTACCGGCGCGGCGCAAGTCACAGCGATCCAGAGGAAGTTGTTAATCAACCACCGACGCGACGCGAGATCTTGGAGCTTCCGCGGAAGACTTCACACGACGACAAGATTGCGCGCGATCTCCGACGTAAAATTCCCAAAACCACGCCGTATCTTACTTTATTGTAACTTTCATCTAAACATAAGTCAATTTAACCACCATACGGGTATTTTCATTAGTCCTGTAAAGATTAACCTACACTTATAATCTACCTAACTCTAATCTACTTAATCAAGCGTACCCATTTGGCTCTTTTTTAGTTACGCTTCATTAAGCAAATAGTTAGCATAAATTAGAGTTAGATAGATTAGGAGTTTGTTTTAATAATCTGCCACGCTCTTCCTTGTCTTCAAATTTTATTTGATTGCCTTCATTTCATATTAGAGGAAACTGAGAGGAGTAAAGTTAAATTAAAAATTTAAAATTGAAATTAAGAAAATTTGCAATTACCAATGCGTAGGCCAGAACGAGTTATCGTCGAAGCGTGCAAATTAGGCCCTAGGCTATTAAAACGGAGGGTGTAGGATGTATCGTAATCGTTGTTTATCGTCCTCCGTCCGGAAGTTTTGCCCTTTTTTTGCACCTTTTTCAAGATTTGTTGATCTATGTTTCTAAACTGAATCATCACGTTATTGTGGGAGGTGATTTTAACGTAGATTTCTCAATGCCTAGTGGCAACCTAACCACCTTAAATGATCTTTTACATTGCTTTAAAATTATTGTCACCATAAGTGAACCAACAAGGGTGGCCCTAGGCTCAAGTACTTGCATTGATAATTTCTTGATTAATGATAGGTTAAACTTTAAAACAAATGTTGTAAACCTGGCAGTGTCAGATCATTACTCTCAATTTTTACTAATTAATCTGACATATTCAAACTCCAAGAATTCAGATGTATTTGTGCATCGGCGAAACTTTTGTAACCGTAATGCTACACGTTTTATTCAATTTTTGAGGTCTGAGAATTGGTGTGACGTCCTTGCTGAATCATGCCCTAACATGGCCTTTGATGTGTTTTCTAACTTACTTTTATACTATTTTGAAACGTCTTTTCCTTTACAGCGTCGTCTTCTCAATGAGAATTTACAAAAACAATTTAAGTTAAGTCCAGAATTGTCACGTTTGAAAGATAGAGTTACTCTTTATAGTGAATTATCTAAATATGATCGGAGCTACAGAGAATTGGCGGTATATTTGAATTGTCGATATCGGGAGGAACTGAAACTATCTAGAATTAAAGATCACGACAATCAAATCAATAAAGCACAAAATAAATCAAGGGCTGTGTGGTCAGTTATTAATAAGATTCAAAGGAAGGATGTGAGAAGGAGGGAAATGAAAATTGTTGACAATGGTGTAAGGTTGTCCAATGCGGTGATCGCTGATAATTTTAATGTGAGCTTTACTAATGTTGCGAATAACCTAGTCCCTACCAAGATCGACTTTGATTTCATTTATGAGAATGTTCCTTCTTCTAATAGAACTTTTTTATGATGCCTATATGTGAACAAGATGTGCATGGCTTCATAGATAATCTTAAAAATTCCAATGCCTGTGGTGTGGATAATATATCGAATAATCTGTTGAAGAGATGTAAGGCAGAATTATCTGGGATTCTCGTTTTTCTCATTAATTTGTCAATTGCAAATGGAGTCTTTCCTGATAAACTTAAATTGGCTACCGTCATACCATTATATAAAAGGGGCGATCCAAATTTGTATACTAATTATAGAGCTATTAGTTTACTTTCGACTATTTCCAAGTTATTTGAACTTGCCATAAAAACACAGTTAACAAGCTTTTTGACTAAGAATAAGTTACTTTCAAGTCTTCAACATGGTTTTACCAAAGATAAGAGTACCGAAACAGCGCTGTGTTCGTTCCAAAAAAAGATTGTTGAGGCGCTGGATGAGCGATTTTTGGTTTTGGGGATTTTTATTGATTTCTCGCGTGCTTTTGATTGTGTGCACCACGGTGTGCTGTGTACCGCTATGGCGTGAGGGGAACTCCATTTAATCTTCTCAAGACGTACTTAGAGGACCGCTGGAAATTTGTGCAACTAAATAGCGCTACTAGGAAAAAAATTCTTATTACTCAGGGAGTTCCGCAGGGATATATACTTGAACCTCTACTCTATTTGATTTTTTCTAACGATATTATTGATTTTCTGAACATTAATTCTCATATCTATACAGTCTGTTATGCAGACGATACCAACGTTTTAATAATAGAAAATAATCTGAATCAGTTAAGGATTAGTGGTGAAAACTTATATCGCAGAATTATTATGTGGTCGGAAAAGATTTTCCTTAATTTAAACATAAGCAAGACTACTGCTCTTTTGTACACTTTGTCTGGGCGACTTGATATCGATAATTTTAGGCTTTTCCAGGATGCAGCTAATCCTATCGGCTGTAGTAAAACCACACAAATGTTGGGCGTGACTCTTGACTTTAGGCTACAGTGGGATTCACATATAGACGTACTCTGTGCCAAATTACGTAGTGCCTGCTACGCTTTAAATTTTATGTCCCAGCACTGTAGTAGGGACACACTTCTTACATTGTACCATGCTAGCTTTCATAGCCACTTGAGATATGGGATTCTTACTTATGGTGGAAGTAGTCACGTTAATAGGGTTTTTTGCTGCAAAAATATGCAATCCGAATAATGAGTGGTTTGACACGCAGGGAAACGTGTCGCGATGATTTTAAGCAATTTGGAATTTTAACTTTCTATTCAACTTATATTATGGAGCTATGTATCTATGTTTACAGAAATAAGGATTTGTTCATAACTAATCATGCGCAGCACAATTACAATACTAGGGGTGGGGCTTTGTTGGCACCAGAAAAGCATCGGACAACAATGTACCAAAGAAATTATTATTGTAGATGTTGTAAATGTTATAATGTTCTCAGTGAACATATTAAAAAATCACCAAACGTTAATGTTTTTAAAAGCAGGTTGAGGATTTTGCTAGTCGGAAAGGCTTGCTACAGCTTTGACGATTTTTTTTGTTAAAGGAATTACTAGGTGCCATAGGCTTGAATTGTTTTTTTATACTGTTGAACGTTATATGTAATATGTATTAAATTTATCGGTTATTTTGAGGTCATTTTGACATTTTCCGCAGTTATTGTATATTTCTGTACTTTTCAATTGAGGAAAGAAAATTATCTTTATCTTTATCTTTATCCTAGTTCAAATTTCGGAGAGTAGCTAGGGCATCTAGTTAAGGCGTCATCAATTTAGAATAAGGCTAGATCAATGAGTAAAAACTATTTAATTATTGAGCCCCAATAATACAAATCAAATATACTTACCACTTACTTCCCTTTTGGAACACTATTACTAATGATAATTAAATGCAACAGGTAGATAGATAAAAGAAAATTACCATAAGATGACAGGATGGTTTCGTTGCAAAAAACTTTTAATCAACTAAAATAAATGAAATGTGTACTACGGTACCGCACACTGTACTTGAGGTTACCTAAAATGTATACCTAACAGTAGTTATTTGATACGAAGCAAATATGATAATACCTGCGGTATAATACTTGTTGAAGACTGAATAAATTTAGGCAAATAAATCAGTTACTGACTGACTTATGGCAAGAAAAAGCAAGAATCGAAGGACTCTACAGGTATCCAGAGATCACCCAGAAAAACTCGACTCTTCAGTTCTAGGCGTAGCCGAAAGAAAAAGCCATCGGTATGACCCTGTGAAAGGCCTGTTGTCTGCTCAACGCCGAAATCACTAGCCTACCTCAAGGTGGATGAGAAAAGCCTCTGACAAAAGCAGTACTAAAATCCCATCAAGGAGTGAGTCCAGGCACTAACGAACAACTAACCAAAAATAAGGCAAAGGAACTGAAGGACTGAAACTTCAAAAATAAATCGGTTGGAAAATCCCATAAAAGGTAAAATCAATTAAGTTACCTCCCGACAACAACCAGTAGTGCTACAAACGGCAGACCGACGTAGAGTGACGTTAGTGAAAAATCGAGAAACCAACGTAGAAGGCAAAGGAACTTTGCCTTCAAAATCCCCACTTCAAGAATTTCGACTGACGAATCGAAAGACGACTCGCATGTCACATGTCACATCTAACAATTTTCTAACCGATTTCGAAAATAGAAGCCTAGAATTTTAATGTACCAAAACCCATTTTAATTAAGTACACGAGTTAGCCGAAAGAATATATTTACCCGACCCGAAATGTATTAAGAGAAACGTGCGAGAATAAATCTCAATTCCCGTCCTGTCCTCGAATGGCGACTCAACGTTCCCAAAATTAGTACGCGTTACTATCGGAAACTAGCATTTTGAACCAAAGCGAAATCTACGTGAAAGAAATTCCTAGCCATTATCGGTCTTGAATTTTAGAGAGTATTTCCTCTACCATGCCGCAGAGGTCACTACAAATAGACATAATTTCATTTGGATTACCACTTCTTAACATTATGCTAACGCAAATTTAAATGAATTCTTTCATAGTACTGGAAGAATATGCCGGTCGGCAGGCATATTCTGGACATTTTGGAGAATGAAGAAACGAAGTCAAAAATCTGGCCCGTTACAAATCTCCTGATGATACTAACATTGTTAGTGAAACGCGCGTCGAGTGCAAAAAATGTGTTTTGCTATTTTGGGTTAAAATGATCCAATTTCGATACTCAAAGGAGTGTCGAAAAGAACCTCTCTTCGACACTTCTTTTGTTGACTGGTTGCTATGGTATTAACAAAATTGTTCAATGTCGAGGCCAATGGCGTAGCTAGAAATGTGGGCGCCGGCGGGCAAGCCTATCCGCTGGCGCCATAAACAAACCTATATTTTGTGTATATACGCAAATTAATCAAAAAATAATACATCATAATATTAAACGTATATTTTTGAAGTGAAACTTCTTAACGCGCGCCGGGAGTAAAATTTGAAGGTCGCGATCCCGACACACGGCGGGCGATCGCAACACACGGCGGGCGAGCTGGCAGAGAACGGAAAACGGTCACGAACGTTTATTGTGATATCTTTGTTAGTTTAAAAGATAAAAAAAACGGGATTTGCTCTATTACCTTGTCAAGACATAAGCGAAACTTTTATGAAGAATAGTTTTTTTTTCATTTAGGCCTTCCCTTTTTGTTAATTGATACCTATATTTAAAAAAACTACTTTTTATCCAAATCCGTTAAGATATGTATAAGGCTAGGGCGTTTAATTATTGTGATATCTTTGTTAGTTTACAAGATAAAAATATGGGGTTTGCTCTATTACATTGCCAAGACATAAGCGAAACTTTTAGGAAGAATTTTTTTTTTTTAATTAGGCCTTTCCTTTTTGTTAATTGAGTGATATATTTAAAAAACTACTTTTTAACCAAATCCGTTAGGCTATGTATAAGGCTAGGGCGTATAATTATTGTGATATCTTTGTTAGTTTACAGGATAAAAATATGGGGTTTGCTCTATTACCTTGTCAAGACATAAGCGAAACTTTTATGAAGAATAGTTTTTTTTCATTTAGGCCTTCCCTTTTTGTTAATTGAGTGATATATTTAAAAAAAACTACTTGTTAACCAAATCCGAGGGTAGGGCGTTTAAGTTTAAGAAGTTTTACTTCTGATATGTGCACATATAGTGCACACGCTTTTTTTTTTATTTACAGGAATATGCATATAAAATATATAAACGGCAACCAACCAACAGGTACACGGTGATCATTTATAATGTTGTTAACTTTTTTGTTTTTCGCATTATACAAAAATGTTAAATACAAAAGTTGTGCAGAATAATGTAAGCTAGAATACATTTATATATATACAAGGTGTTGCAGAAATGCAACAGGTTGACAGGTTGAAGTTATATCTTTTTAAATAAAGTACCCTGTATATTATTGATTTTTTAGAATCTCCTAAAAATCCTGAATATTTTTTCTAAGCGGTTACATTCAAAAATAAATATTCTAGATTCCAGTTCTTAGGTGGCCGTGAATTAGGCAACTACAATACGAGACCACTATTTAAAATGCGAATATGTCGAAAACTATTACATTTAGGTATAGGACATGTTATAGAAAAAATATTCAGAATTCTTAGGAGAGCCCAAAAAAAATGACAATATACAGGGCATTTCATTAAAAAAAAATAAAACTTTAACCTGTCACTCATTTCTGCAACACCTTGTATGTATATAAATGTATTCTGCAAATAGCTTAGATTATTCTGCACAACTTTTGTATTTAACATTTTTGTCATTTTGTCTGCGAAAAACAAAAAAGTTAAGATGGGGGGACATTATAAATGATCACCGTGTACATACATATTTAAATATAAACGTAAACTAAAAATCTGTAAACCTTAATTAGTTAATTAATTAATTAAACATTAGAGTCGTTCTTCGGTTTTAAATCGACGTAAATTGATCGATTATTTGATCAAAATTAATTTTTTGGAAAAAATAATTTTCTATGCTTAGTATTGCTAGGCTATTTTGCCTTGTCTGGCTAATGGTACTTCCTAAATACGAAACTCTAAAAAACAAATACTTTTTTACAACCGAAATTTTCGGAATTTTTGTCTTTGAAGTCGCATGCCGCCTTACGCAGCGTTTTTACAAATTTGCATGTACCAAATGCCGCCGCGCCGGGATATATCTTTTTATTCCACGTAGAATAAATAATAAATACCTGACACAAAATGTATTGATTGGGTAAAAAGTTTAATACATATTTTGGTCTTTGATCTTTGATTGTATTATAATTTAATTAATTTAAAAACTCAGTTAAGCTCATGAGCATTGTTAGCATTAGCATATTTATAAATTCGGAGCAGCGCCTAATTTCTCTTGGCGCCGTGGGGCCTTGCCCCCCCAGGCCCACCCGGTAGCTACGCCACTGGTCGAGGCCCACTAGCAAAAGTTGCCACACACAAGATGACAGGATGGCCGCGCAACTGCTGATCATTAAAAAAACCTGAATGATTTAACAAAATATTAAAATAAAATGACACATGAAAGAAACAAAAACATCTCACATAGCCTTTCACGGTCAATTTTGTTTGCTTTTTTGTTTTTCTATTTATTTATTTTTGCTCTGATGCATCTTTCTCTGTAGTATCCATATTATTGCCGGCTTTCTCTTTCTTCCACTGGTAGCAGAGTTAGTATTTTTAGCGGTGCCTTCGAAAATGGTCTGATGACATTTAGACAAATAATATTTTTGTTTGAAATTGTAAATTCTGTTTTACTTATAGTTTCATGAACAACATTTTCCAGAATAGGAATTTCTTTTGGCAATTCTTTATCTGGAACTTGGAAATCATCATTATCACACCACGTAGAACCCCTAGTTTTGGGTGAGTTCAAATTGTTTTCCTTTTTTTGATTTTAGCCGAAGTCTTATATGCACGTATTCTATCACTGTGAATGTCACTTATTCTATTTTCATCCTCTCCACATATCTTATAATTTGTTTCTTCAGTCGGTTCAGATCTGGCCAAAGCTGCTCTAAATTCGGAGTCATCAAAAATATCTCTGCCGAATCTGCCTGATACCGTTTTCTAGAAAACCTGCCATTATGTTATTTGGTGTCATTCTAATGACCAACTCGTTTTTACTAAACCAGGGATGTCATAAATCGTTATGTTTTTCCCAGGATTATTTTTAATCTAAGCGTCTGAAACACTAATAACGTAATTTTTTGATAGGCCCGAATATTTCTCGGCTTAGAGATTGAAGTTTGTGGGAGGCGTGTGATGGGAATATAGGTACAGTCACTCTATTTTCCTTGGATTTATTTAGGCCTGCTATTAATAAATATGATTTATGAACTATGATTGTCAAGCAATGCAAGACTGTCATTTCTTTGAAATACTTGATAAATTGTATAAAATGCTTTATAAAATTTACGAAATGCCTTTTTCCATTCATTCTAAAAAATTCAGTTAAATGTATTTCGAACTGATGCATCAGTTAAAAAGTTATTTCAGATGAAATTGTTTCTATTTTCTTGTGTTCCTTTCTAGCAACAATCATGTCTGGTTTTTGAAATATTGTAACCCCGATCTCGTCCATATCCCATATGTCTTGGCAACCAATACCTAATCGGCCAAGTACAGTTTAAGTTGTCAATGTATTTTTATTAAAACTAATACTCTACCTAGACTCGAAGCTTTAGAGCATCAGATGGAGAGTCTTACATTTCTTCTTAAATGTGATGTGCAGACTAAAGGTCGATTCGCATTTTACGGAACGTCAACGTCACGTCAAAATATTCTATAGTATATTTTGAATAGCGATGTTCTCATATGCAGGCACCGTCAAGAAACGTCACCATCCCGGACCGTCAAGATTTATTTTGAGGAATAGTTTGACGTGCCATTGACGGTTCCTTGCAGCGGAAAAGCACAATATTGGCTCGTCTTGTAAAAATTTGGCTGTGTGTTCTCGTCAATTTAGAAAAGAACGTTATTTCGATTCGTGATGGATGACGAAAAATTAATTGAGTGTGTGAGGGAATACACAGAACTATACGATACGTCACATAAGAAATATAGTGATAATTTACACACAGACAAATTATGGATGAAAATCGGAAGTCAACTAAATGTGCCTGGTAAGTAATCTATTTAATTATAAATAAGTAGAGGAATATAAAGCAGAAAAATATTAAAACTATTCGTTGCACCATGGCAGGGCTCCTTTTGCAGATCTAAAAAATGTTTTGTATATTTCGCGCACTTGAAATGCAGAATTGTGTGCATTTCCACCTTGCCTAGGTATATTTCTCCAATTTGGTTCCCCTTCTGGAGGCTCCGTATGTCAAGCTATCAATATGTTATCTTTAATATAATTATGCAAAATGCAGGTGGTAAGTATTATGTTGTCCACGTTCTCTGGAAGAGAATTTATACTTCTGAAATAGATTCTAAATTTTTGTGCTAAATTTCCAAACGCATTTTCAGAAATTCGCCTAGCTCGCAAAAATCTATAATTAAAACATTCTTTGGCTGGATCCCCATTTATTACAGATCCATCCAGGATAAGGTGTAAGCAGATAAGTCTTGAGAGGAAAAGCCTCATCTCCGACAATTACGTAGGGTGCGGAATTTTCAGTTCCAGGAAGATATTTATCCTTCGGAAGATTCATTCTATTTTGTTGTAACGCTTTTCCAAAATTTGAGTTAGCAAAAATTCCTCCGTCACTGTTCTTTCCATAGGACCCAACATCCACTGCAATAAACTTATAATTGGCGTCTACTAAAGCCAATAAAACTATCGAAAAAGTGCGTTTATAGTTAAAGTATTGTGAGCCGCTATTGGGGCGTGCAAAAATTTCCACATGCTTGCCGTCTAGCGCTCCTAAACAATTTGGAAAGTTCCATATTCTCCAGAACTCGTCAGCAATTCTCTCCCAATCTTTTTCTTGTGGGGTTGGCAATACCTCTGTTAGTAAGTTATCAATTATAGCTTGGCACACTTCTTTGACTATATAATGCACAGTGCAATGTCCTAAACGATATAGTCTGAAACGAGTCTCCAGTTGCTAAAAATGTAAAAAAAAAAAAATTATTTAATTTAAGTTTCATGTTTAATGATTTGGTTCTATTTTATTTCTAGGGTCAACATGCAAAGCAAGATGGATCTCTTTGAGGGATCAGCTAAGAAAGGCGTTGAAAAAGAAAGTTACAAAAAGTGGACAAGCAGCCAATAGTACAAAAAAATGGAAGATGAAGATTTTATGTCTTTTATAATCCCTTATTTCAAGGAGAGGGAAACTAAATGCAACATTGGTGATCTGGGAAGCGCTGATGAAGAAAACAATGATGGAGGAAAAACTAATGATGGAGGAGACACTAATGATGGAGGCGAACCTGTAGAGTACAGTGCTTCTGAAAATGATGACATTCATGAAAATAAAGCTGAAAATCCTGGAAAACGGAGATATGCGCACTCTCCTATACGAACATTATCTCCCAAAAAAATGCCAGCTCCTTCCTCTTCTAAGGTGAGGAAAACGAATAGACCTGAAACAGCCTCATCTGTTCTAATGAATTATTTACTCGACAGTGATAAGCAACAGTCACAGTCCCCATCAAATTCTGACCCTATTGATTTGTTTTTCAATAGTCTGGCAGCAACAGTTAAAACATTTACACCCGAATATCAACATATAGCTAAAACAAGACTATTTTCAATTGTGTCTGATCTAGAATGGACACAACTACAGAGGAATAATAACCAACAGAGTACACCAGCCACGCAGGCGTCGGCCTTTCAAACTACAGGACTACGACCACTACAAGAGACACAGAGAAGCACAATTCTGGGTTACGACCTCGCTGGTATTGCCCGAACAACACTATGAATGTTTCACTCCATCTACAAATTCTGTGGCGTCTTCAACTCAAAGTTATTATGAAAATTTCAACACAGAAAATTTCTGACCAAAATAAAAGCTAAAGCAAACTATATTTATCCTGCGTTAGAATCGGTTGTCATGTTTTCATTTACTTTAGAATAAAAATATTTTTCATTAACACGCTTTTATTTAGCTCCACTTGTAGGTTTGTATGTATGTATGTGTGTATGTATTAGGTCAGTAACAAATCTAGGAAGTAGATTTTGAATGACCTGTCCGATTGATTTGAAATTTGGTACGCATTTATAGTTCCGGTGACAATATAATGATATGGTATCATCGAATCCAGGGGCGTATTTAGGGGGAGGGGCTAAATTTTGTTTTGTTTATGACTTTAACATACTAAAAAGTATGAAATTAATAATAGTTTAAAAAACTAAAAAACACTGTTTCATAGCAGATCGAACTAAAAATTAAAAAGTTATTTTAATTATAAAAAAACGTGGGGTGCTTTATAATTTATTTTTATACTAACTCTACTTTAAGAATTAGATACTAATGAAATATCTATAAAAAACGATGTAGAGCACCCCACGTATTTTTATTAATTTTTTTTTGTTTATCACTTTACTATTATTTTAACCTCTCTGAGAATTATTTTACCAATTAAAATTAATTTTTACTTTTTAGTTCGATCTGCTATAAAAGCGTGTTTTTTGGTTGTTTAAACTATTATTTATTTTTAATTTGAGTGTTTCTTAAGCCATGTTCTTACCTTAAACATACCATTAGCTTTTCTTTAGGACTGATTGCTTCTCGAAATGTAGTGTTCTTCTTCTGAATTTGCTTCTCAATTTTAGATAGTAGTACATAAAACTCATTCTGAAGTGTTTGTAAAAACAAATTTGATCATCTTCTAATTGCTTGAACAATGTGTAGTATTCCCCTACACATTTTCTATTAACAAATAAATTTCGTACCCACAACTTTTTCTTAGTTCTATGGCTAGCCTGCTACTCTTCGTCCAAAATTAAAGCAATCATTGCTATTTTTTCTTTGCTAAACTTGCATGCTAAACTTGCTTTGTTCATTTTTCGGAATTACACACAATATTTAGGCACTATAGTGAGCATATAGCACTGTTAAATTCCAATGAGATTTGAAGTGACGGAGTCTAATCTGATCGTATACTGCGAATGAGCGACAGTTTTAACGTGACGTTGCCGGTCAGTGATGTGACGTTGACGTTCCGTAAAATGCGAATCGACCTTAATCTGGGTCAGCGATTTGATTTTTCTGCCAGGATCTCGAAAAATTTAGATTTAAATCCACATCGTATTAATATAAAAGTTCCTTTACCTCTTCAACTGATAAGCCATGGTAAATAATATGAAGATTTAAATGTGTCTGTTCGGAATATGTCCTATGGTTAATTGAGCAAGGTTGCCATTTTGAAAATTCAAAATATTTGCCCCTGAGCAAAATCGAATTAAGGTATGAGAAAATCTCTTGCTACGCTTCTTCTGGATATTCCATATTTTAAAACCACTTGGCAGGTCTAACCATTATATTTTTTGTAACTTTTCCTTGATAGTGTCTCATTTTGCATCCTAAATAAATAACAAAATTGTAATATAATCGACATTTGAACATACGAAAATCTCAAATGCCTTATTTATTATTAATCTAAATTCTCAATTTAATGCCTGAATTCAGACTTTTTCTCCGAATTCAGAGTTTAAAGTTTGAATTCAGAGTTTAAACCAAAAACATTTAACCTAAAGAGACCCGACAACTCATTCATAAAAATCCAAAATCTTGCAAAAATATCAACAAAACGATTGTCCCGCCTCCTTATATTTTTATGTATCGTGTACAAACTTTTGTCAAACTTCGTCCCCACTATAGTGCGCCAAGCGAGTGAACCTTAACAACGACTGAAGGGGGTAGAGGACTAGCACGTAAAAAATCTTGCCTTCCCATAGGCGCACGAGGTTATTCTTACCATATTATGATTGATAATATTGATTAGTTTAAGACGTTAAAATTAATTACAGTTTTTTTTATATTACAGTTTTATAGTACAAAATATGTCATATAATAATATCTCATTTTTATAATAAGGATAGTATTCTATGATATTATTTGTTGTATGTATTACATAAATATGTTGTAGTAATAAGTAGAGTTCGTTTCCCGAAGGTTTTGTATTGACGTCATTGATGACGTCGCTTAATTTGAAAAAAAAACGGTTTATCGTAGCTAATTTTTGTATTAAAAGTTAGGCAATATTGAAGCAAGTATGTTCCAAAACGCTCTTTATAGAACGTTCGGAATTGTTTTGTAATAAAAATTTTAATTTAGAGAGTTCAGTTAAGAGAGTTATCCGAAATATATAAAAATTAGTTAACCGCGTATAATAATCACCAAATGCAAGAAAAATATAAGAAAGGTTAAAAATCGTCAAAGATATCAAATTAAAGGTCTGATGATATATAGGTTGTGTCGATTTTGCAAATTTCCTTTTTTTCGCTAGAAAAGGGGTGTCCTATAGAGTAGCTTAAGCCAAAAAAATCGGAGGATTCGCCACATTTGAGCCGAAAAAATATCCGCGTTTTGAGCCTAAATTGTCCTAGAAGGGCAAACTTCCACTACCACCTTCCCAGGTGTAACGTGAAAATATTGAAATTGTAACGTGAAAATAATGAAATTTTAGTAACCGACACCGGGGGCCTGGCACAGTGTTTCCAAAAGTTGCACATTTTCTTATGGAGAATAATAGTGTTGTTTACTATTTAAGTATATTTAATATTCCACTTCACGCATAACCCTCCGCTCGCTTCGGGGGCGCAACCAAACAAAACTAACCCAAACTAACCCAAGGCATGCCGGAAATAAAAAAAGATTGAAATTTGTAAGTCGAAAATGCAAATATTTTTTAGTTTGTTTTCCCTCATTTGGGAATGTCTTGGGTTAGGTTTGTTTGGTTACGCCCCCGGAGCGCGCGGAGGGCCATGTATGAAGTGAAATATTTGAAGAATATATACATACAAAGGAATAGTGTAATCGAATGAGTGTCTCTTTTATTCCGATGAATGAATGCAAATGCACATTGAACAATCATCCAAGCAGCCACGTTTACTATACGGCGGGCAATGATATCATTATGGCAGGATCGACCATCCCTTCATCTTCATTCAATCGGACTACTGGGGGTCTCGGTCAACAGCAATAAGTCCTGGCATGACCACGTTGCTAACGTCGCAAAATCAGCCTCCCAGAAGCTTGGTACGCTATTTCGTAACAAAAAATGTATACACCGCAGCAGTTGCTCTTGCTTCACAAAGCGCAAATAAGACCGTGCTTAGAATATTGCTCACACATCTGGGGTGCCACGCCAGAGCACACCCTAAAGCTACTGGATACCGTTCGGAAGAGAGTTGTGCGTCTCGTCGGTGACCCGGAGTTGACTCGGAATCTGGATAGTCTGAAACACCGCAAACATGTGACCGAGAAATCCCTGTTTTACAGATAGTTTTACGGCAGATGTTCCCAGGATTTGGCCCGCCTTATCCCGCCCCTGACAACGCCTGTCAGACAGTCACGATAGACGGCAAGAGCACACCGGTTCGTCGTACAACTGGAAACACCTAGAACATCGCTTCACAAGAAATCCTTTGTCTGGCGCACTGCATCACTGTGGAACTCACTCCCAGGACGCATATTCGGATGTAACAAGCAAGATGTCCATTTGACTATGCCGAACGTTTCTTCATATGTGACGTGCACGATAGCATTTAGCCGGATGTCGTGACTGTTACATAGAATCAACAAATAAGTCTTCAATTATGTCAACACTTCATGCATGGCCCTCCGCTCGCTTCGCTCTCTATACGGGGGCTCAACAAATAGAAACTAACCAGATGCTAACCAAAACTAACCCAAAATTTTTATTTTATTTTTTTTATTTTGGGTTAGTTTTGGTTAGCACTTGGTTAATTTCTGTCTGTTGAGCCCCCGTAGCGAGCGAAGCGAGCGGAGGGCCATGCATGAAGTGTTAAAATAATTGAAGACTTATTTGTTGATTCTATGTAACAGTCACGACATCTGACTAAATGCTGTCGTGCACGTCACATATGAAGAAACGATCGGCATTGCCGAATGGACATCTTGCCTGTTACATGCGAATATGCTCCCAGGACATCTGTTCCCCAAACTAACCATTCAAGAACCGTGTCAATCAACATCTTCGCACACACACCGCTCGTCGAGCAATATAGGATGTGCTACTGCCATAAAAAATCATTCACCTAAATAAAAAAAAGAGTAGAGACACTTATAGCACAGCTTATTCACTACCAGCTAGTCAACTCTATCGAAATCGGAAAGTTGGAGTGTGGGGCACTGCGCCCTGAGCGGTTCAGTTCCACAGTTGAATTTAAAATGAATTTTCGCTTCAAAATACATGACAAATTCGTCCGAAGCCTCGGCTATCGCCCTGAGAGGTTCGGAAATTTCGGATTTTTATACAATTGTGCGTTTTAAAATAGTTTTTAAACGGATTTTAGACGATAAAATAGTTATTTATGCAACAAGTGTGTAAAGTGAACCTTTTTTTATAAATGGGAATATTGATAAAAAAATTTAATTGACATTGAATCAAAAAAGGGTACTTTACACATGAGTAGCATACAAAATTTTTTCTACTACCGAAAAATATATGAAAAAACAAAAATAGTATTAAATTACTTTACGCACTAGTGCGTAAAATAAATTATTTTACACACTAGTGCGTAAAATATAATATTTTACGCATTGCCCTAAATGTCAAAAAATATTTCAGATTTACTTTACGCACTACACATTAAAAAAACCTATTTTACGAATCTTAGAGAGTGCGTAAAGTGAGTACCTACTTTACGCACGGTAACAGAAAAAGCATATTTTAAATTAAACGAACTGTCAAAAGTATTATTCAGATGGCCAGGCGTTTAAAACAATATTACGTCATGACCCTCTTCTAAAATTTGCAAAACTTGGTTATTGACTTTCCCAAATCAAAGGATGCCGCCGCAAGATGACTAGCTGGTAGTGAATAAGCTGCGCTTATAGCGCACCATTTTTCTAATAAATTTTGCTAACGAAACTACAGTAAACGTCTGGCAACAGTGTGCCTTCTTAAAAATCTTTGTTTTGGCTATTGTGACAGTTGACAGTAAAAAGGAGGATGGATATTTACAAGTAAAATTTAATTTTGTTTAATGGGGCTATGGCTATGAGTGGTTTTAAATTAGGACCGGAACAAAATGGAGGTCTCTCGTTCGATGCAAATGTATCCTAGATAATATTTTCACCCGACAATTGATTTTCAGATGTGTTTTGTCTATATTACTACCGCGTTTGTGAAGTGGTGCTGAAATTTTGTGTCAAAACTCGAACTTTGAGGGCATTTTTTCGGTTCAAATGTAGCGGATCTTCCGACTTTTTTGGCTTAAACTACTATATAGGACACCCCCTTTCTAGTGAAAAAAGAGAATTTGCAAAATCGACAAAACCTCTATATCACCAGACCCTACAAGCCAAATAATATAAATAACCACACAGTTCGGCATCGGCAATTTCCACGCCAATGGCTAAAGCAAGTCGCTGCCGAAATTTTAAAATATGTAAAAAAAATTAGGTGTTGGTCTAGGGTCAAAGTGTATTAAATATATCCTGCGACCAATCACGAAACTGCCTCCTCGCTAAAAATCAAGTAAACGTCGCACTGTTGCCTATTGTCGCGTATTTTAAATAGCTTGAAGGCGAATAAAATATAAACATTATAAATATTATAGTATACTTATTCCGTAGTCCGCATTTCCCTGCGTAAATAAAATAGTAAATAATAGAAGACACTAGTATTAAGGAAAATAACAAAATTAAGTATTCAAGTAGGAAATATAAATATGTAAATTCACTATAGGAAACTAGACAGAAAATAAATTAGGATTATTGGGAAAAAAATGTGGCAGCATCTAAATATGCGAGGACATTTTTTGCCCGCATTCTTTCCGTCCAGGTTCTTTTATTTGGCAAACAGTACTAAATGTAGTATTGCCCGCCCCCGCCTGAACGAAAGCAAGGACAGTTCATAGACGTAGACTTTGAAAATGTGAGTCCATCATAATAATAATTTCAAGAAAGTAAATACGTTTAATTTGAAATGATGGTATTTATTCGGGTGCATTATTTAAAATATATTTATGTTTTATTTATAGTGTGTGGGTTAGATTGAGTTAGTTTGGGTTAGATATGGGTTCTGAATGTTAGTTAACACAAAATAGTTATTTTGCTGTGTCACGAAATTTTTCCGTGTCCTTGCAAAACCACTGCCATGAAACCAAAGAAGTATTCACTTCAAAAATGATTTAATAGAGGTTGGTAAATAACTGCAAACATATCAGATTATCCATTAATATCACATACATAGGTAAGTATTATAAAATATTAATTAATCACATCACAAAATGGTGCCCACTGTACTACTGTGTTTCATTTACTTTTACTTACTTGTGGAAACTCAGGTTCGGATGATAATAGCTGGAGATTTTGCATACCTCACACCGCAAGACCATCGTTACTTTGATATAAAGTTTATAAAAAATATTTATAGGAAATCACTCACGAAATACAAAAAAGCTACACGTCGCGTCGCGTCGCACAAATTCAGGCTTTAAAACGTCCATTTCAAACCAAACAAAACTGGGCGAAGAGTGCTATTTTGCACGTTTTTTAATGAAAAACATTAATTTATTCAAGTCGCGATCAAAAGTTGGACGGCCATCTTGTCACTTTTGACGTCTGTATTATTAGGAATCCCATTCAAAACGGTGTCGAAATTTTTGCTAGTGAGCTTTGACATTGCACAATTTTGTTAATATCATAGCAACCAGTCATCAAAAATAGTGTCGAAAAGAGCTTCTTTTCGACACTACTTTGCGTATCGAAAAGACTTCTTTATGATACCAAAATAGAAATAGTATATTGTGCAACAAGTGCTGAAAATAAGACTTTTCACACGAATGAGACAGTTTGGTGACACGAGCCGTAAGCGAGTGTCATAAAGTCTCATGAGTGTAAAAAGTCTTTTCAGCACGTGTAGCACACTATACTTTTCCTACGACTGCTACATACAGGGTGCCCCACTGGGAGTGTGGTAGAAAATTACATGTTATATGGGAAACATTTTTATTATTGATTTATCAGAAAATTTTATTCCTAATGAAAGAAGCTACGTGAGTAAGAGATTCTCGCTAAACTATAACTAGGGGCACAGTCCTAAAATGGGGCCACCCGAGTGGGCTCCCTATTTTCCAAATATTTTGAAAAAGAGGCTCCGAGGGCGAAGCCCTAAAATGGGGCCCCAGGGGGGCGAAACTCTAGAATGGGGCCTATGGTTCGGGAGTCCCATTTTTTACAGATTTAGCAATGGAGCTCCCGGGGGCGAAGCCCTAAAATGGGGCCCCCAAGTCTTAAAAGGGGGCCCCTGGTATAAGAGTTCCATTTACTACAGTTTTGCAAAAAGGGGCTCCCGGGGGGTGAAGCCCTATAATTGGGCCCCCTTTTTTAGAGATCTGGTAATGGGACCTTTGAGGGCGAAGCTCTAAAACGGAGACGAAGCCCTTTAATCTAAATACCCGAATAAGCGTGTGAAAAGTATACTTTGCACACGCCGTGTGCAAAGTATACTTTTCACACGATGTTTGAAATGTCCAGTTTTCAAGAGCAGTTGTTAGTGCGTTTTTGTCTATTTTCAGGGCAGTCGTAGAAAAAAGTATATTCAACTTACATTTGCAATGAATGGTCATTGCATAATATACTATTCAGCAGCTAATAATGAAATAAAATTTCCGAATACTTATTTCCTGAATAATTTCAAATTTGAACACGAAATTTATGAGATACCAAAAATACGCAATTTTATCCCGATTTAAACGTTTTTGTGACACATAGGGTTTTTCTGCTCTCAATGGTTAACCCTCCGTTCCACGGGTGGGTTTAAAATCGCACGAAGCCACGGGTGAGGCCTGTCAGGACCAGATTAAAATATAGGCACAACAAATATTTGGGATGCCAAAATTTTGATTATTTGGTTAATTATTGGAAATATAGCTTATGCGTCATAATGATACACAAAAATTAAGGCATAAAATATTTGGTACAAATGATTTATTAATTTAGAAAAATTTTGTATTTTTTTGCATATATGCGTTAAATCTAGTTGCTACAAATGTTTAAAAGAAAATAATTACATTTAGTTGTTATATATATTTTGTTTACTAAATAAATCAACCAATAACTACTTTAAAAAGAAATAAGAAATATATCAGCAGAAAATCTGGAGGGCTGAACTTCCTCAATGCATTATCTGTATACATTCCTGGCAGCAGACTTGAATATGTTCCATACATAGCCAAGCTCTGCAAAACTTGCAGAAATATCTGGTCTTGCGTCGTTTGCAATATTTACAGTATCTTCTTTTGTTTGGGGGTGGGTCCTGCTGCTCTTCAAGGGCGTGAATTGCAGCTAAACGACGTGCCGACTCACGAACTTTTAGTAAAATAAATTGACGAAGTTGAAAGTCACAGCAAATAGGTATTGATGTTGCGATGACAAAGCCTAATCAAGAACTATTTATTTCCACTCCCCTTGTTTACAATATCATTCCAGCACTAAATATTTATGGCCATGTTGGTCTTGAATGCGCATTTCGAGCAATTACGGGGTTAGTTTGAAACTTACACCATTCCACGGGTGAGGTCTATCAGGACAAAATGTACCCTAATAAAAAAAACATTTTGAAGAATTCTAAAAATTTGCGGTAAAAATACGTGCTTTTACAGGCTTGAAAGGTACATAGAACATCACAGCCCCAAAGCTATTTTCATAAAAACTACCTGCATTTTGCACATGTGCTTGGACCCAGAGGCCTCACCCGTGGAACGGAGGGTTAAACGAAAAATTAAATCATACCACTGCTAGCCTAAAAATAAATTGCTTATCATTATTTTTGAGACAAATAAAAAGGAACTGAAGCATACAAATTTTATTTAAAAACATATAAATATGACAAATATCTGGTTAATGACATATTCAAAAAGTAGCTTAATAACTATTTTCTTCTATTAAATACCTATTAAAAATATATTTTCATTTCATTATAAATGCTACTATCACTGAAAAAAATCTCCTAAATAAACTGGTATATCTAGAAAAAAAGATTAAATCTAGAGTATTGGCAATTGTAATTGGTTTATTTAGATTTGCTAAACCAGTAAATTGTTAGGGTATTTCTATAAAGCTATTGTATTAATAAGTACCCGTATTAGGTAGGTATATAATATAATTAAAGTAGATAAACATATTTACAGCAGTGCCTTCACTGGTTTTGAAACGTTACCAAGTTAGTATACTTCGAATGGGGAAGAGCCGTCGGTCGTCGACCTCCAATGCTCTCAATCTATTGGTGCAGTTACTTTACTACGTGCATACTATAAATATTTTGGGGGTAAAACAAGGCGGAACCAAGGGAAGCGGCATTGCCAGATTGACATGTAAGAACTTCAGAACCGGTTTTTGATGAATCAAAAATGGGGAAAATAAGTATTTAGTGTTATAATTTAATATGAAAAAAGTATGTACAGTAACTCGTAAACTTAAAATTTGGCAATGCTACATCTATCGACCATAGAATGTGCCTCAATGTTGGGGGAAAACAAAGAACCATTTGTCCCGTCTCTTCAGGTTAAATGTCTTTGGTTTAAACTTAGAATTCCTAGTTAAAAGTCTGAAATCAGAATTTTTTCTCTGAACTCTATGTTTAATGTTTGAAATTTAAAAAAATCTATCCTGACTATTCGACGCTTTCGTGTAAACCTCATTTACGCACTTACAAAAAAAATATGCCAATTTTAAGCTATAAAGAAAAGAGTTGATTGCCATAGATACATTTATAATAACATAGTTGTTTTCTGCATTGCTGATTGGATTACTTCTCGTTAGGTGATGTCATCACATTTAGTATTTTGCTCATTAGTTGCTTCACAAAGGATTTTATAAATTTACTTTATATCCATTATTACCTTAAATATCTTTTTTTTGTAATATCTAAATCTACATTTAGTAGTAAATGTTGGCTTTTATGGCACAATGGTTTCGTTAGCTTTTTTACAGGCTGGCATAAATGAACAAATAGTTCTTAACGGTGATTTCATGTTTCTACATCAATAGAATTTAATAAAAAATGTGGTTCCTCGGCTTATATGAATACGCTATAATAATTTAATAGTTTTTTGTTTTATATTTTTATTATGTTTTGTTTTATTAAAATTATTTCTTGAATCCAAAGGCATATCTAATACGGTTTTACGGTAATCGGTAAAATCAGAATTTAATACAAATCGTAAACATAGTTCATGATGCTATCAATAGAACTTAATCAAATTATGTCAGGCCACAGTCCAGATGTACTCCAAGGTATTTGACCCCCTTTATTCCAAGGTTCGTCGATGCTATTTATATGTAAAGGCCCAGCAGCCATCCTTCTCCTTTGAAGAAGAATGGCCTGCGTTTTGCGCTCATTAATCTTAATCTTCCAGTTGGTCATCCAGTTTATATGCTCATCTGTTGCCCCCTAGGGCACCCTTCTTATCCCTCTCGTGTCATTATGGGCAAACTGTATCATTGTCTCATCAGCATAAAATGAAATGTGCGCGTCGTCAAAAGATGGTATGTCCTGAGTAGATATCGAGACAATGATGGTCCAAGGGCTGAGCTCTGTGTTGCTCCTACCTCAAGTGTCCTAGGTCTAGATGTTTTTTCTTTAATTTTCACCTGTATTCTTCTGTAGTTTAGGTAGCTCTGTTTGATCTTAATGATGCGGTCAGAGTAGCCCCCTATTAGCATTTTATAATATAGTCCCTGCTGCCATACTGTATCGAAGGCTCTTTCTACATCTGGAAAGGTTGCCCTTGTCCCTTGGCCGTTGTTGAAGCCACTTGTTATGTTTTCGACTACTTTTAGGAGTAGTATGTGTTTAGGAGTAGAGTGTTCCATTCTGAATTCGTATTGGAAACAGGGAATCGTATCAAATTCGTTGGATTTGTTGTTAAGTGTTCTAAGGATCACTCTCTCAGCCATCTTGCTTACAGCTGAGACGAGACTGATGGGTCTGTAATTTTCTGGATAGGTCCTATCCTTACCTAGTTTAGGTGTTACAATCACCTCAGCCTCTTTCCATTTATCAGGAAGGCGGCCAAGTCTCATCATCGCATTGATGTTCGCTGTGGCAGTGATTCGATTTTTGGGTAACTTTTTTAGCATCAGGTTGCTGATTTTGTCTGCACCTGGTGCTTTTCTGATCTTCAACCTCTTTATGATGTTCGCAAGGTAAAGTTGGTACATCACATATTGGTTGAATGTGTATTTGGTCGAAGCGCATGTAGTTCTTCATTCTCGTCAGGGTGTTCATTTATTCTGCCTTGGCTTTGCATTGTTTCAGCGAATGCGTTCGCTTTGTCTTCATCTACATAGACCAACTTACCTGTTCCGCGTATAGGCAGGATCGGAATTTTGGCATTGCGGAGTGCTCTCTGCATCTGCCAGGCTGTTTGGTTTTCGCAGTTCAAATCTCTGAGTTTTCTTCGCCAAGATTCCTCTTTATGCGCCTTGATTTTGATTTTCAGCGTGATTTTGTCTTCTTCTCTATCAGTTCTTGCATACATGCGTCTAGTCTCCTGTTTGATCGAATCATGTCATCTAAAATTTCATCATGTCTTCGGCTATTGGAGAGGTCTTCTATAACAGTACTATTATTAAAAGCTTGGATGATGTTATTTTCCAAGTTTTCTACTTCTAATTCCAGTTGCTGCGCATTATATAGGCATCGTATTTCTACAGTATTTTTGATGTTGTTCTAATATTTAAGCCATTTTGTAATATTTTTGTTTCTCAGGTTGGATCTTCTAAATTTTAGATTAACATACAGTATTATAGGGTTGTGATACGGCGTCCCTTCTACTTTAGTTTTTATATCTGTGTCGTATTTCACGTTCCTTCATAAGTGCTGTATCTAGTATGTCCGGATTACCTATACCTTTTGGGAGGTATGTAGGCTGATCCGGTCCTAGTAAGACAACGTTTCCGTCTTCACAATACTGTGCTAGTTTTCAACCATTTCTCTTTGTTCTTGCATTCTTCCATTGTACATATTTGCAGTTTAGGTCTCCAATTATGATCTTGGGACTTGGATCTTGGGTTAGTGCTTCTATGCGTTCTTCCTAGAGTAGATTTTGAGACAGTAGATAAGCCGAAATTATCTTGATGTGTTCATGTCGCGTGGCTACTTCTATGGAGACTGCCTCAATTTCTGACTCTATTTCGACGCCCAGTTCGGTGTGGTCTATTTCGTTGTGGACGACTAACGCGAACCCTCTCCTTTTGGGATTGGGTGTCTCATAACTACATGTTGTGTAGCCTGCTAGCTTAAAGCAGGACAGCTGGTTTATGTATATGTAAAAGTGATTGGACTTCTATTCTGTTAGCCCTAAGGCCGCAGACGTTCCGTAATACAATCACACATTTTGTAGCGTTTCTGTAACGCGTTTGTCGTATCACACATTTCGTAAAGTCTCCGTAACGCGTTCACCAGATACAGCGTGCATTATTTATTTATTTATTTAAACCCAAATCACAGTACAAAACCAATTAACAAATGGGTTAACAAGAGCATACAAAATATAACAAAGTATTAAGAATATACAAGTTTGAATATAGAAATTAAATTTTACAATAAGTTTGAATCTATATAGGTACAAAAAAAAAACTAACATTATTATTACACATTATAAAATATTTATATGAGACAGTTTGCAGCCAAATATGTCGAAACTGTTTTGATGTTCATTATAACAACTACATATTCGGAGTAATGGAGAATTTTGAAAAAGGTTTGTCCGCGGTGTAGAATTATAAAACACTTGTGAGTGACGAGATGCAGCCCTAGGTGTAAGAATAGATATCTGCTCCAATATACTGCTGCAATCAACAATATTATGCAATACTTTATACAGAAACCTTAAATCGGCAACCCTACGTCTATGCTGCAGGGAAGAAAATGTATGTATTTGCAACAAAATTTCATGAGGATAACCTATATCGGGATAATGACCATCAGATCTAAAACTTAAATATTTTAAAAATTGACGCTGAAGTCTTTCCAAATTATCGGTATGAACTTGGTATACTGGAGACCATATTATAGAAGCATATTCAATTTTAGATCTGATAAATGCGTAGTAGAGTAATTTAAGCGAGGAATTCTTAATAAATAATTTCGAATTTCTGATAATAAAACCAAGTGATCTGGAACACTCTGCTACAAGGTTATTTATATGAGGAACAAAAGAAAGTCTGCTGTCGAAGGTCACACCAAGATCTCTAAAAGTCTGTACTCGAGGTAATGTTACTCCATCTATCTTATATTCAAATAACAATTGATTTCTTTTTACTGAAAATGTCATGACATTACATTTATTAATATTCAAAGATAGTCTATTGGTGTTACACCATTCAGCCATTTGATCAACTGCTACTTGAAGTCTATGACAGTCATCCACACTCTCTATACACGTAAAGATCTTTGCATCATCCGCATACAAAAGCATTCTACCAATAGTCACAATGCTATTAATAAAAATATTAAATAGTAAAGGACCAAGAATAGACCTCTGCGGTACCCCTGAGGTTGAAATAAAAGGCGTAGATGACTGACCACCAGATTCGACCAGTTGCTGTCTGTTGCAGAGATATGCCTTAGAAATAAAATTAGCTTGTCTGTTAATCCAAAAGAACGAAACTTTTTGTAAGCAAAATATTATGATCTAAGCGATCGAACGCTTTCGAAAAATCTGTATACACCGTGTCTACCTGGTATCCTCGATCTAAAGAATCCGCTACAAACTGTGTAAAACAAAAAAGATTAGTAACCGTAGATTTCCCTTTTATAAGTCCGTGCTGCAAATCAGTAAACTGATGTTTTAAATGAAAAAATAGGCATTTATGAATAAACATCTCAAAACATTTAGAAAAATTATTAATTATACAGACTGGTCGATAGTTTTCTATGTTGTGTTTGTCGCCCTTTTTAAATACCGGAATGACTTTAGAGATCTTCCATATATCGGGAAATATTGAGTTTTGCAGGCATTTACTGAAAAGAATAGAAAGTGGTTTTGCTAATATACATGCACAATCACGAAGAAAAAACGCTGGAATTTTATCCGGACCAACTATGCCTTTAGGTTTCATTTTCTTCAAACATTCTAATACCTCATTTTCAGTCGCATCCGTAATCGCAATTGAATTATATACTTGATTACTTATATTTTCCGGAATTAAAATTGGATTAGGCTGGATGTAGGCAGTTTGAAAAAAATGTGCATATGCGTTTACAATATCTGTTCGATTCCTAAACACTTGGTCATTCCATGTCACAATCTCAGGTAGGTCTATATTTTTTCTCTTCAAATTAATCAGTTGCCAAAAATTAGACGGATTACTAGTAATGCGATTCTCTATAGACTCACAATATTTTTTATATGCTGTATCCACATCAAATTTGACTTCTCTTATAATTTGCTGGAATCTTAGATAATCATTATCGTCATTGGGTCCTTTAAATTTTTTCCAAGCCCCAAATTTTTTTCTAATCTTATTAATGATTTTAGAATCAAACCAAGGAGGATAAGTTCTTTTGCGTTTTAAGGTTTTAGGAACAAATTTATTTAGAGCAAAATAAACTTTCTCATAAAATACATCGCAAGCCACATTTATATCATTTAACTCACACAAAAAATTCCAATCAATATTACACATATGGTCATATAAGCATCGAAAATCAGCTTTTCTAAAGTTATAATAGTATATTATGATATAAGTGTATAAGAGGGCCTTTAAAGCACGCGCGACATATTTCTAAACACGACGCGCAGCGGAGTGTTTTGTAAGTCGCAAGGGCTTTAAAGGCTTCTTATACACGTATATCATACGCTATTTTTTATTACAAATGCATCATAATCTCAAAAAAATTTTAAATATTAAACTTAAGGGATATATTGACGAATATATTAGCCTGTCACATTTGACATGATCAAATGTTTCTATAGCAACCTTTAAAAAAGCAGGCGCATCATAATCATCATTTTAAGCACGCTGCCGCGTGCGATAATCGTTGATTATGATGCATGCGTAATAAAAAATATATTATCTGTTGCATGTTTCGCTAGATTCTTCGCATGATTCAAAGTTAATAATGTTTCTAAAGCTGGATGATGAGGATCTTCGGGCAACCACACATCTATGGCTCTTTCAACCTTACTCCTCGAAAAATCATTACTAACAAAAATTAAATCTAATAACCGGTTATTTACATTGAAGATCGAGTTAATTTGAGTAATGTCAAAAAATTGCGAAAAGTTTATAGTAGAGAGAGTTCGATCATTGACATTGCAGTCACCAAGTGAAAAATTTACGAAATCTGCCAAATTAAAATCGCCTAAGAATAAAAATCTAGAACTATAAAGACAATCACATCCACAGATCTCATCAAATAAACTATTATAATCCGCAAGCGAGGTATTCGGAGGTATATATGTTAGAAACAAGTAAAAAATATTTGTATTCATTGATATTTTAACTCCCAATAAATCAATACAATTCGGAATATTATTTATTTTCTCAACCGATACGCTAAATTTATTTTTGACAGCCAACAATACTCCTCCTCCCCGACTAACACCCATCTGAACAAAGTTTCTATCCATCCGGTATACGGAATATCGAGAATCAAAAAGTTCGGTATTCAAAACGACCGCGTTCAACTAAGTCTCCGTAAATGCGAGAAAATCAAAATCAGTTGCCAATACAGAATTTAAGAGGTCGTTTGTTTTGCTCCTCAAGCCACGCACATTCTGATAATAAACCGAAATATTATATTTATCGCCACATAAGGAATTTGTGTTATTTAGACCAGTCGAGTTTGAATCCTGGTCGTCAGAAAAAGTATTTGAACGTTTAAGCGTTCTTCTGTTTCAAATATGCCATTCATTAATTGCTATTTAGAGTCCGATAAAATATCAGACTTTGTTTTATCCAAAATCTGATTATATGCAAAATAATTTTTATAATCCCAAACAGCATGATCGACTGGCACATCTAACTTCTGTTTTTCCTTAATACTGACACAATTTACGCATTTATATTGATCTTTAGTAACTTTGCAACTTTTTAAATCATGATTCTCAGAACATAGAGGACATGTAACCACTTTTTTTCACAATTTGAATGTATGAAAAAAACTATTGCACCTGAAACAGCGCGGAATTGAGATTGCTTCACATAGGAACATTCATCCAACCCTATGACCATCCTGCCAAGTTCTACGAGTTTTTTAAATGCGAACACATTTACCTGCAAATCAGTCTGAAAAATAAATTTATTCCTTTTAGTTGGCAAAATTTTCAATAATTTACATGAAGATATATCTGAAAATAATTCAGTATTTTGAGAACCCATAAAGTTTACTAAAGTTTCTTCATCATACTCCCTTGATCCTAATAACTGGCTGAACACCCCTCAGTTCACGAACTTCGTAATTTCCAGACAGTTTATCAGAGGCCAATTCTCTAAACTTACTGGCGTTGCTTGCAGAAGTACTTAAAATTAATCCTCCGTTCGATACTGGAACGACCTTCATGAAAGATATACTTTCTGAAGCAGAGTCGATATTTTCCAGAATATCTTGTTTGGTGCGAGAATTATTCTGTTGATTCTTCGGAAGTACTATAATTTTTGAGATGTTGGAATTACTGACTTTATCTGCATACGAGTGGGTAGCACTAGTAGAGGAGGTTTCAGTGCCGCTTGATATTGAAATCTTACTTGTTATCTGCTGCATAGCTGAGTCCACTGATTGACTGACAATTTCATTCAATTTTTCAGTCCATGAATTCATAAGCTCCGCACATTTCCCTTCAAACATTTCTTTCAATTTTAATTCCAAACCATTAGTGTCAAAATTGATACATGTGCGACACTTCCAAAATACTCCGACCGTAGAATTTATAATCGTGGCTGCATTATTTGAAACAGACGCACATTCAGCATGGTATTGTTTTTTGCAATAACCGCTGCATGTCAACATTGGCTTGTTACGAACCAATGAATCACAATACGCACATTTAGACATGATAATTAAGGTCTTACTGGCAAAATTCGAAGCTCACTGGATAGCCCAAATTTTTCTGAATTCGTTCATACTAATTTTTCGTATAATATCGACTTTTACCCCGCACTTATATTAACTTAAAACGGAGCAGTTGTTGACCGTGCTGTGGCATACAACAATCTGCAATTATGTATTAAGTATATGATATAGGGTGCATCACTCTCTCTTCTTCTGTTTTTACCAACGCTATATCTCCCCTATCTACTTCCCTTAGGTTTGCCATGTTTGCCGAATAATTCTTTCTTTCTGTCTTTACCAACGCTACATCTCCTCTCTACTACCGATTGTTTCGCCATATCACATACTTTGTAGCGTTTCTGTAACGCGTTCTCCGTGTCACACATTTTGTAAAGTTTCTTTAACGCGTTCACCAGCTTATTCTCCAGGTCCAGTGTGCGTAATTAAATTTCTTTTCAAAAATGTGGTTCTTGTTCTTCGGTTGGAATGAATACGCTACAGTAATTTAATACATTTTTTAGTTTTTTATATTTATTATTTTTTGATTTATTAAAACTGTTTCTGGAATCTAAAATAATATTTAATACAGGATAGGAATCGATAAATAGAATATACTAATGATTGACACTCTAGACGATTGATTTTGTACCTTTATTTCCTCAATAATTGCTTTCCTGTACCTTTCCGAATAGCCCCTGTGAAATAATGTCGCTTGAAATTCTTATTCTAAAGAAAATAAAAACTGAAACTGTACCCCTCCCTCGGGCGGGATATCTATAAAGCAATTATTAAAACGAAGGCCCTATTTGGCCTTGATCCAACCTTTAGATGCTTTAACCAACCGTGCAGTAATTATTGATTAACGAGTCCTTAATTTTGAAGCAAATTGCCCTTTAATCCCCTTTTAATTAGACTTGGTAACGTGTGGCTTACAGCCGGCCCTTGGAATGGATGGAAGCTTAATACTTAATCAACTTATTAGGGATATATAAGCGACCGGTGGTGTGTATGATAGTATCGATTTAAACTTCGTAATTTATGCAATCAAAATTTAAATTTTGTATGTCAGGTTGTTTGATGAGACCGGAATTTCTGAATTGGGCATATCGACGGAAAACTGAAGGATTTTGAGGTAATAATAATAATTTGAGGAATTAAGGGTGCACTCCTTAATGTCACAGCTAACAAAATAAATTTAAGTTTTTCTGTATTGACTAGAAATTAGTATTAAATTAAGATTATCGAATGACGAATAAAAAATTGTCTCGTTCGGTAAAACGTTGCCCTTGGTATTTCTATTCGGCATTTTATATCTCGCCCATGAACTAGAATTTCCGAGGGAAACTGAATTAATCTATCATCGTCAATTCACCGATAAAGCGTTGCCAAAAAACTAAATGAAGCAAGAATTATGACAATATGATATCTGATGGTGTCCTGCTTATTTTGACGAAAATGTGTGCTAGCTCTTTACCTACTTAATCAAAATCACAAATTTTAAATACCTGCTACAATTTAACGACCACCGGGTGGCTTTAGCATTCTGGACGGGACTATAACTTTTCTCCTATTCAGGAATATTGCTCAAAGAGGGATTAGGTGAAATATATCAAGGTTTACGTTGTTTATACAATCGGAATGAAAGGGATCCTGGAGTGGAAATCGTCGAGCTGGTGTTCTGACCAAATGTGTTTTTCAATTATCCTTTGTCGCACGGTTACATCGGAGAGTTTTCGCAACTTGACGCCTAAGGGAAAAATCTGCAAGAAAATTTATACTTAGGGTAATTACACAACTGTACTACAAAAATGCCAAGATACTTACCTAAACCTTATGAAGACGTATATACTTTTTAACCTATTGCATTAACTTTACTGTGTTCAGTCATTATAATATTTTTAAAAGACTTGGTAATCCAAAGATGCAACCAATTGACCTTTTTATTTTAATATGAGATTTCATGGTGATGCAATTAAATAGTAAGCTTATTGTAACATTTCCCAACATTGGAAATTTTGGCCAGATAATCGCTGAATATAAAATGAACGATATATCAGATGAAATAATTAAACTAGTCAACGAAAGGAATGTCTTAAGGATTTTTTACCCTCATTTTTAATATGGTGTAACTTTTTAAAAAGTTATCATTTTTGAATCCGGTTTTCGAATGTCGAAGCTTGCTTTGTCTGGATTCTAATAGGAGATTATATTTTCGCAACATAAGTGATATTTTAATTAAGTAGTGATGGTAAATACCAATCACATACATATGGATAAATTATGTAACACGATTTGTTAATTGCTTATCAAAACGTCCATATATCAGGTTTACTCGGCGGATTTTACATTAATTAAAAGCGTGGGTCATTGATTGGTCAGTTAGGTGAAGGCGCCACTACATTTTTAACTAAGAATATATCAATGATTTTTGTACAATGACATCAGGGAAGTAAAATTTAGAAACATACCTTAGATAAGAATATCGTGAAATTTAGAACCAAAAGGCATTAATGAAAGGCATTTTCAACACTAACTTACCAAGATAAATCTCGGGATTCCAATTCAACAATTTGTTCACATCTTAAATGCATTCATAAATACTTTAAAGACAATTGATTCTATCTCAAATTAAGTTGAGCTTATGGTATCGCCCATAAACTAATGAGAAGATTCTCTAAAATGTTTATCATCCAGATTATCAAACTATTAAATCAAATCAAAATAAGATATTAAGTTATAATCTATGTTCTATAACATTAAGATTATCTAATTCCTGTTTGGAAATAGTTCTAACTAAACCTTGAATATTTGAGGTTCTGGCTAAACGCAGTTAGTTACAAAGTACCAATAATAAGCAGTTTTACTAAACAAAACTATCTAAATTAATCCCATGGCAGCGATAATATCATTAGACCAATAAATAGGTAATAAAGATATACCAAATCAATGAATTAACCTGTGAAGTTCATTAAACAAAACGATAAGTAACGGTAATAGGTATGATAGACGACCTACAGTCGTTTAACGGTATGTTCGTTAAACAAAACGGTACGGTAAAAGTAGGTACGATATAAGAAGATATACGACCTACAGTCGTTTAACGGTAAGTAACATCTGAAAAGTGCCCACTTAGACTATAATATGTTCTCCCTCGAAGGATTTTTTTAAGATTACTTTTAATTAAGTTTGCAGGCTGTTATCTTACAGAAGTGAGGAAGTTTCATCAATTTATTTTATTTCTGATTTTGATAGGCCGTGAAAAATAAGTGGAGAGGTGTTTTTTCTTTCTTTTCATACGTCGAAAAATGAGGTAGATTCAACGCCTCGAAATCTGGTTATGACGACAAAATGCACATGAGTTGTTACGTCGCAACATGCTTAGTAGGTATAACTATATATACAAATCTAAAAACTAGCATAGCTCTTGCATTAATCATGTTTAGTGAAAATAAAAAAATACGTATCGATTTTTTTCACTGTTCTATAGTTTGCAATAAAGTCTAATTTTTCGGGAGACTTCCTCATTGGTAATGTGTTCCAGACTTTTAAATTACTAAAAATTTTTTTTTTTTGTATATAACTATAATTTGTCTATTCTATCCTTAGATTGCTCTTAAACCTTCTACCATGCTGCACAAAAGGCGTATTATCCAGAATAAACTTTATACATTCCAGAATGAATATCTGAATATTGTCAGAATGCCATTCTCCACCATAGCTCCTCTGCAATGATCTCTATATCCGATCTTAAAACTTATTTAAATACACTTCCTTTGATGAATCATTATTCGATTTGCCTTATTAGATTTTTCCTAAAATATGATCCCATAAGGGATTCTGGAATGTATGTGCATAGGCGTAGTGTGCTGAAAGTGCTCTATGTCCATTTACTACATTACTGATAACCCGTAATGCATAGCTATTTATCTCTGATCCACGTTTCTGAATCTGTGGCTTCCAGTCCATTTTTTTTATTCAGGCAAACTTCTAGGAAAGCAATACTTTCACTGAGTTTAAGTTCAGTGTTATTGTAATGAAATGTGTTATTGTTTGAGGTTGTAATGCAATGTACTACCTGAGTCGTGGCAACATTTAAAAGTAGCTCTCAGTAGATCGCGATACTTTGCCATATACCTCTGACACATGTCTATGTTTTCCTCGTTACAGATTGGAGAAGTGTCATCAGCATAAAGAAACATATCGCGGTCGGTTATATGTACAATGTCGTTGGTATAGAGAATTAATAGTAGAAGCCCTAGTATCAAGCCTTAGGGGACACTCTTTTTAATAGGCAAAAGCCTTGAAGTAAAGGTATCCGCACACTGATACAGATACGACTCCATCAGGCGCAATAATACCCCACTGACTCCACATCTTCCAAGCTCACAGCTTGTCAAATGTTTCTGATAAATCGAGATACAAACCATTGTTGTGCTCTCTTGGTTTATTGATTTTGAAATGTTGTCCAGTGCTTGGTAGACCGCACGCATTGTTGATTTCTATTTTCGGAAACCATTTTGCCTACCAGATATTATAAAATGATACTGCAAAAGGGCATATAGGCATATAGTTGTCAAGTTTATTGATATCAACCTTTTTATGACGTATAGGTTTGAAACAAAAGATTGTTATATGATCCCTAAATTATTATAACTCACTACTGCTTGTATTCTAGATAGAACTACTGCTAAAAACTGATTTAAAATTGGACGCGTTGTTGTTATTCAATTTAAAGATAAACATTCTCGGCAGATGGCGCTGAACGACAGATTGCTATCAAATTAAGAATTACCAAATAAATAAACTATAATCAGATGTATACCTTGAAATTCGGTCAACACTAGTCTTCGTAATAGCTCAACCAGCACCGTCTGCAACCAAACACATGGGCTAGCTCGTCTCAGGGTGGTTCGAACTTTATCTTTTCCCACTATCAAGTTCCAAAATGATGTACCTGGATATGGAATTAAATCAAAATAAGTAAAAGGCCAAGTCGGGGTTGGACGCCCCCAAGCTTACCTTTGTTGGCAAGCCCTATAGTTGTTTATACGGACACAGTAAAAAAAAACGTGGAAATAAAAGAATCAGAGTTCAATCAAATATCAAATTAAGTAATTAATTTCCTGTCGAAGTCTACGCTACCTGCGCAGTTACCACTTAAAATCTATATTCTCAAATTCACACAAAATAATAACAGGTATGTGAGGCCAATACTTTTATTTTGAAATAAAAATAAGAGCAAGCTCCTCTAGCCTTATAAGAGAATTCCCTGGGGTTGACTGTCTAACTAGACACAACCTCTTGTCAACCTGACAGTCTAATTTAAAATTTTGAAAAAGGTATCAGAAAAGGGTATTAAAATTTAGTAAATTCACTTTTCTGAAACGCTCTGCTGTAGCCTGCAATCTAGATGGTGATAGAAATACCGGACTTATCACATAGGCTATACTAAGTTAATTTAATTCGGTTAGTATAGCCTTTCCAAAAGCCCGAGTTGCAAGTTTAAAACAGAAACCGTATTCCTCAAAATGCTATGTTACGTTTTAATATCAATAAAGGAAAAATAATTAGAATGAATAAACTTCCTCGGTTATAATAAGCACTAGAGATTATCCATAAATCTAGTACGCGTAAGAAGTAACTAATGGAACTATGCCGGCGTAGTTACACTTCACAAAAGGTTTTATATATATAGACTCTAGTGAATTGTGATGATTGTTAATATATACTAGAGAAAATATTGAAGCGATTTAGGATAATGTTTGAGTACTAAATTATGTTAAAATTTAAAAGTCTCTACAGCGAAGTTATAATTTCTGACATAATGCAATTTGAACCCCGCAACTAGAATCCAGCTACTTGAATCCCGCCACTTGAATCCAGCTATTAGAATCCAACTACTAGAATTCAGCTACTAGAATTCAGCTACTAGAATTCAGCTACTAGAATCCTAAAACGAAAATTAATCCATAACAGCAACATAACATGAAATTAACAGATATGCCAAAACTCGGCCCCAAAAATCTAATTGAAATTCTACATTCAAAACAACTTAAAACAGCTTACCCATAACTGGGGTTCACCAAAACCTTCCTGGGTATCTTGAAAGGATTTATGGGCTTATTGCCATAACAGCGGTTGATAGAAATCACTTCTACAAACAAATAACCCTCTCTCGAGAGTCTCAAACGGCTTCCAGCCTATTTCATCTACGAAATGGATCACTACTCGAGAGCTACCTCTTTACCCAAGGAATTTTCTTCGGCTAATGATAAAACAAAAGCCTTACAGAATCAACAACAGTTTTCTTCTGTTTTCCCCCATCCTACTGGATTAATAAACAGAAACAAATCTGTAATCACTAACTATCGACTGACATTCAACTAAAAATCCTTAAATGTCAATTCAAATACTGCTATCAGAATACTAGACAGGTTCGAACTTATCGAAAAAAGATAATAGAGATGATTAACCAAACGATATTCCTTCCAAAAAATTACTTTATAAAAAGGAGAATTTCCACCCGTAACAAGATCTATTATATGTTATGTATAAGTTTGAAACATAAGATTTATTATATGTGATAAAGAAGCTGCCAAACAGTATGCAGTTCGTTTCAACATTCTGACTAAAGTCTCTTCTTCTTCATGTACCGTCTGCATTTCGGAGGTTGGCTATCATTATTGCTATTTTGATTTTGGAAGCTGCTGCCTTAAATATGTCAGATGAAGTGACATTAATCCATTTTCGAAGGTGCTTAATCCAGGATATTCTTCTCCTTCCAATATATCTTTTTTCCACAATTTTTCCTTGGATTATGATAGTTGTAGAATCTCATACTTTGGATCTCTCATGATGTGGCCGATATATTGCAATTTTCTTTTTTTACTTCCTGTAGGATATCTACGCTTTTCTCCATTCTTCTCAGAACCTCCTTGTTGTCACGTGTTCTGTTCATGACATTCTCAATATCCTACGGTAGGCCCACATCTCGAAGGCTTCTAGTGTCCTGTCGTAATATACGTTGAGGGTTCAAGCTTCTACTCCATACAAAAGGACTGGGAATACATAACATTTGAGCATCCGAGTTTTCAGGCCCAGGCTCAGATCGCGACTACAGAGCAGCTTATTGATCTCCACAAAGGATGCACGCGCTTTCTCAATGCGAATCTTTATTTCTGAACAATAATCCACTTCTTCTTTTAAAATAGTTGGTCTAATTTCATTGTTAGTGTTGGTAGTTATTTCTCCTCTTTGGTAATTGAAAAACGTTTTGATGTATTCTTTCCATAAAATTAGTTGATCTTTCGTCTCTTCATTTGCAAGGATGTATGATTTTTGCTTCCGACCAGCTCCAGTAAACTCTTTTATTTTTTTAATGCACACTATGGGAGTCGTGCAGTTTCTGCAGATTTTCTATCTCGGTATATTTTTCTTTTAGCCACTCCTCTTTAGCTTGCCGATATTTATATTTGATGTCCTTCTGTACTTCTTTGTATTTCAGTCTGTCTGTCTTTGTCAGGTTTCTTCTTTCTTCCCTAAGTACTAATATTTCATCAGTCATCCATTCTTTTCGATTTGTTTCTCAGGTTGCAGATGTTTCTTACGAGGTTCTGTAATAGCTAATAATTTTTAATTTTGCCACATGTCTTCAGGTTGACTCTGAGCTGCCGAGCGAGTATTTACTAATCTATTTAGGTTTTCATTTATATCCTGGTACACCCTCACTCTCACGCTATTTACGTTATTACTTCTTAGTAGGCTGGTATCAATAAGTCTCCGGTTTGACAAAACTTTCAGCTTCTTGAGCTTCACTATAATCTCCGCCACAAGAAGACTATGATCTGAGCCCACATCTGCTCATGGGGTTTTGGCACTTTTCACTGCATTTCTATATCTCTAATTGACGAGAATCGATTTGATTCCGGACTATACGTTCTTCATTGTCTTGTGGTGATTTCCATGTGTACAGGCGACGTTTTGGTAATTCGTTATTACCATAGAGTTTTCTTGGCAGAATTATAAGAGGCCTCCTCGTTCATTATACTCGCCCAGTCCGTACAGTCCAATCAATTTGTCACATGAACCTTGTCCAATCTGCACTCATGTCACCCATGTACTAAAGAATCATCCTGACCAATTGATTTGTATTTATTAGTTTCTTTAGAAATTTATTGTTTTAAGGGGTATAGCTGGCTCAAGAAATATACTATCAGCAGATAACTCTATATTGTCACAATTAATATTAGTGTTTTGATTTATATGTGAACATTCATTCAGAAAAAAATTATTCACATCACATAAAGGGTCTTCCTCAGTATTAAGCTCAAGGCTAATAAAGAGAGATTTTTAGTATTTAGTTCAGTTATTGTTTTTTAACTAAAATCCTTGGACCCTCTGTCTTGTTTTCAGACTGATTGATTATGTTTTTATTAGTTAACTGTTTTGCATTTCTTCATCATACATTTCAATATTTTAGAGGACTGTTTATAGAAATTTAAACTAACTTCCCTAGAGATGCTTTTTAGGTAAAGTTTTTTTCAATTTTTACATGAGATTATAACGCCATTTGTTGTCAATTTTTTTTTTACTTTACCTACCTTTTATTATTATTTTTTGACAAATCAGATTCAGTTTTAGCACAATAATATTACTGAAATACAAGTAGGCTTTGTTAACATCCATCACTCCCAACAAACCAGACCCAGCCCAATCACAAATTTCCTGATAAAATTGTTCTAAGCGAGAGCCAGGGAAGGGATGAAGATGTAAAATAACCCCCCGTTTTCGCATTTATATCACAGTTATAACTATCAAAGAATCAAAGATAATTACCTAGGCATAGAAGTCTGAAAAAATCACAAAGATATTATCTAAGCATGAAGAGTTTTTTTTAGTCACCCTTGTCGGATTGGTGAAAATTAAAGAAGGTGAATAAATCCAGCAGACCACTTTTGTAATTACTCTCACTTCAGAAATTACATTAAAATCATCGATTGACGCATACAATTATTATATTTGCTTTTGTATTTCTTACTGAACAAGATCCTCCTTGACAATCGATACTAAAGTTTTTTATTTCTGGATTTTCTTCATAGTGCTTGGTCATTCTGCTGAGTAGTATTCACAGACCCCCATGATCCATTTGTATTCTGGTATATAAGCCCACCAATTCGTATTCCATAGCTCTGACGAATTCGTATTCCGGCCACTTTAGCCAATGCTAAGATAGGCAAAGCACTTGTTGTGCTCCCACAGGGTATTTAGAAAAAGCTCTATGTCCAGAGTTCTGTTTCGTAGACATTGTATATTTAATGACTTACCAGATGGTTCATCTTTTGACACATTGGTTGCCGCGGCCAAGTATTACTTGAGGTGGCCGCACTGAGGAGAATGAGAAAATGGTTAACTACAAAAACTGTTACTCCTAATCTCAGGATTCATCATATTAGATTTGATATCTCTCAAAACTTCCACCTCGACTGTTTTCTGGCTTCCATTTTCAACCTCAGAAAAAATTATTTATTCATAGAAAATCTACAGCTTTTAAAAGTTGAAAAATGTTCTCTGTTTTTAAGTTTCAGTGTTTGGGGGATTTGTAGACCATGATTTTGGCACATTTACTTTTATTAGTCTATCTGCTTCTATAGAATATTAATTAATCAAACTTGCACAAATGTGTAGAGAGGTCGATATTATCTTACTAACGTGAATATACCACGGAAAAAAGTTAGAGTCAAAATCCCGCACACATTTTTTACACTACTTAATTCACCTCCTCAGTAATAAACACTCTGAGGTACGAAAACCGCCTTCAACAACAAATTAAAAATTGGGGAAAAGAAATCATGCACCGATTTCTTTGTTGAACAGTTAATAGAGATATTAAAATATTCAAAAGCGCTGAAAGATAAAAGGACGCGTGGATCTGACAATGCACCTTGACTCTTTGCCCATGTGTTATGGCATGGCACCAAATGCACACACTTTTCCAGAGAAATGAAAAACCAATTTTGGTTCATATTATTATCTCTTTTCTCTAAGGTTTTCAAAATATCAGTATATGAGACTATTTCCTAAACAATAAATCATCGATAACATGGGTTTTCTAATATCTGTAGTACACTTATCAACGTGGCGTAGCTCCATTCTTTGAATCGTGTCTGAGCGATATGATACAGTATATAGAACTTCGTGGATATGTTTTATAAATTCAAAACTACAAGGTAACCCATTGAATTTCCTAATACTGTTATCAGTGATCCAACCGAAAATCTCCCTGGACAGAATCCAGTGCTAAAACTGCTGTTTAAAACGGCCAAGGACTTTGACGGCAAAGGGAAATTAACGAAAATCCTGGATAAGCTTGCCACATGATTTTTAACCGGCTAAAAGTGGACCCTTCCCCCTTTTTCAATGGAGTTCCGCTATAAAGATGTCCAAATGGAAATTTAATGATCCTGCGTCCTAATATTAAATTTAGATGAGTTTTGAAAACTCTTTGGAAGGATTATTAATTTATTTATAAAGAGATGTTAAATATTAAATACGCATAATTGAAAAGGCGTTAAAGTCTAAGCATGATTTGTCTTCGATTTCCTTTATATAACAAATGAATAATTGAGAAGGGTATTGACACTCGTGTATTCAAACAGTTGACAAAATGTCAAACTATACCATATCAAAAGGTCAGATAAATCTGATCTAGAGCCAGCTCTTTGAACTAACTCAAATTAAATAGAATTAGATGAATTTAGCTCTGCTTGACTATTCTCAAGCATTTAATTCCATCAACCCGCAGGCGAAAGCAAATAATTTTTGGGGTGCCACGCGTCCCCGGAAAACACGAACACTAAACGAGTATTGTTTACTACACTAAAACAAGGCAACACTAGATGCAATACATGCGATAAAAATAAAGCTAGAAACCCAGCCAAGCCAAAAACTAAAAGCTGTGTACATGGACGAAACCTACTAAATGAAAAACTTTTATATTCCATGTAAAAATTTTAATCCAAAAAGGACTTCTTATAAAAGCGTAAGAGAGCGTTTTCAGCCTAAACCATCATCAGTGTTACTTGTCAGTGGAAAATGAACAACATATCCACAAAGAGAACAAACAACAATTGACAAAGACCACATTCAAGTATCACAGAATTGCATTTTCTTGGCTGCCCTCGTTTTTCCTTTTTCCATTTAAAGCAGTTGCTCATCCTTATTCAACTACCTCACCCAGTAAAAGATGCATCATCATTTCGAAAATATCCGTGAAGTCAATTACCCGATTGATTGTTAAACAGCGGAGTAAGTCTCATTTACTATCCAAGAAAAAGTGTACCGGGCGAGCCTGAAGATGTTTTCACGTCAAAAAAGCAAGACTGCTTATTATCTAATAGAAGTAGCGATACCAACAGCAAAAAGTACACCGAACAATAAATAAAATTACACCCTCTTGAAAATTGAAGTGGAAAGAATCTGGAAACAAGAAAGAGTGTAAATCATGTGATTCATAGTATTTCACAACGGGTATCACACATGAGACTTTCACACAACATCTAAAACACCTCAGCCAGATACAGAGATATACCATTATGCATGCAACATATCCCGAACTTTTCTTAAGCAGCGGGTGCCCTAGGCAGACACTCCCGTCTGCCTAGGGAGAAATAGGGAAACAACCGAGAAAAAAATTATGATAATATCAATATTAATAATAGCAGCTATAAGTAAAGTTGAACGAATTTACAGGCTCTGGCGATTGAACTTAGACTGATCTCGCCATAAAAGCATAGCCTGTAGGTAACGCTTTTAAAACCTAAGAAACAAACAAAAGGGAACGAGGTAGCAGATAAAACTTGCCAATATAGGGATAGGGATCAATATTCCAAAACAGATTCCGTTGGACAAGCAAGAAATTATGCCGATTATTAAAGGAACAATATTTCAAGAATTTAATGAATTATGGACGGACACTTCGAAATATTGGGGGAAGCATTACTCAAACTCTTCTGTCGGATTTCCGAGAAGTAAATGGTTCACTAAATTTGAATATATTGATCGAAGACCCATCACAACCATAGTGCGCATGAAAACTGGCCACTGCTCAACAAAAGAACATCTATTTAGAATTGGCATTTCTGATGACTCGTATTGTGATTATAGATGTGTTGAGGATCTTGACTACATTTTTTAGAATGTCCTATAAAAATTATCCATGGAATGGATATGTATGATGATTTCAGACAAACGGGTATCCACTCTCCTCTAAACTAAACATTTCAACCATTCTGTCAAATCTTAATGCTGGAAATATAAAATAATATATTCAGATTAAACTATAACATAATTCAAAATTTTCAAATATCATTATTTTTTATAGCTCACATTACATCCTTATCCTATCCGACGAAGTTCTTTTTGTGAATGTTCCTCACAACGCGAGAACGAGAAGAGTTTCAATATCCTTTGTTGTGATGTGTTAATAAGTTTTTTTTGAACCATATATATATATAACTTCTCCACAAAAATAATTAAATAATCATCAATATCAAAGTAAATGGTTGTAATATGGTTATCTGCAAGAGAAAGTCACAATCATCCCAGAATGTACTGGCGAGCTGCCCATTCGGAGCAGAACCATAATGAATGAACAAAGAAGAAAGAAAGAAGCCTAAGAGAGATTTCCCAAAATTATGTTAATTTTCCCTCCAATTAAACAGTCACAATGATCTCCAATTAATCTTCCATATCGTCTTAAAACTTAATATAGGTATTAGTTTAACATAGTCATCAATTTCACAATTGAATATCCTGTCTGGTACATGCCAAATACTTGAATAAAATAGAATATGTTATATGTCGCGTCTGGCGATGATAGCCAGGAATATTTCCCTAAAAATGACGGCCATTCCGCTTGTGGTCGGGGCAGCTGGCTATGACGTTTTGATTTTCATTGCTTGTCGCTCGAAACCTAAAATAGTTTTATTTCCGGACTGCGAGTCCGACATGGAATTGTATAACTGATTGAAATCGTTTTCTGCCGTAAATCGCAGAATATATATTTTTTTATTCACTAAATTTATGGGCAACTCCATTTTTAACGTTTACTATGCAAACGATCCCGAAGAGACGATATAATATGCCCGAAGAATGTGTCGCGTAAGTTATTGTTGGGTTGGCACGAAAAGTGCAATTTACCTAGGCGAACTAATTTATGAATGAAAATGAGAACAATCGGTTAACCCATGAATAGGGGTTGAGAATACCTAAAAAATGTGTCACCTTAAAAATAAAATCGACAGGTCCGAGCGTTTTTCAGTCGATTATCTGAAAATAAAAAAAGGGGTGGTAAGTTTTCGGAGGCCACCCTGTAGATGTATTTCCAAAGGGCAACTTTATGTTGTTATATAATGATAGAAAGGTCGAGTGGTCTGATGTGTTGGCTTGCAATGAAGTCAGCACTACTCTAGATAATTACTATTCCCATGTGTACAGATGTCTAGATGTCAAAGTATCCTTCTTGGCTCTCCATTGATCTAGTCCGCAAATTCATAAAGAAGAATCAATTTCATCGCTTGATTTCAAGGAGTGGGGCTAAGTTCACCACCGTAATGAATTTTTGACATTAAGATAAAGCATTAAAGGGTAAACTAAAAAATTATATTCTGAATATATAAAGTCCATCGAGCGTAGCTTAAAAACAATGACTCTACTATCTTCTGTACGGGGTAGATGATCGTAGTGGAATACCGGAAGCTCAATGAACCAGAGAGCATTGCAAATGCCTTCGCACAGTATTTCAGAGATGGAGAGTGTGACCTATATAGGCAAGTTAACAGTCAGCAGAGTGTTTTTAATTTTTCTAATATCTGATGATGAGAGTTTTAATAGTATCAACAATTTACAATCAAAGAATCTATTGTTCCCGATGGCATTCCATCTTATATTTATAAAGGATGCGAAGATCTTTTGATAACCCCATTAAATTATATCTTGAAGAGTTAAAAGCGGTAACTGTGTTCAGTAATTAAAAGCGGCCATAAAGAAGAAATTAAGAATTATTGGCCAATTATTTTACTAAACAACTTAACTAAAGTATTTAAAAATATTCTTCCTAGTAATATATTTAATCGTGTGAAGAGTAGATTATCACAGAATCAACATAAATTTGTCTAGAACAAGCTACACAATCGATATGTATTTTCAGGGCGCTCGAGGGAATTGCTAATAAGCAGCAGCTAGATCTTATTTACACTGATTGTGCGAAGGCTGTTGACAAAGTGGATTACAACAAACTATTGAGCAGGCTGATCGATTTTGATTCTTCTTCTAAAGCATATGAACTCATATAGTCATATCTAACACAACGTCCACAGGTAGTCAAGGTGAGACGAGTTTTATCTGAACAATATATAGCTACATGCCTTGCTTGTTTGCTCGAACCCTGGCAGATGGGGTTCCTGGCATGTTTGTATGCCTGC